>CM040241.1:232982561-233193670 GCA_022545495.1 Chrysanthemum lavandulifolium | reverse complement strand
TTTCGTCCGTTTTTACGTTTTGTTTGTTTTTATACGTTTTGATCCGTTTTTACACGTTTTCATCCCTTTTTACACGTGTTCGTTCGATTTTTCACGTGTTCGTTCGATTTTACACAAACTATAATATTTTTAAAAAACCACACGTTTTGTATTTCAAAAAACACACGCTTTGCATCAAAGGTCGAACCAGAATCATGATTTCATGAGTATAATTATTCTTGCTATCTGTAAACAACTTTCGCGGTATTCATCTAGTATCATATAAGTAGCTTGATCATAATAGAAATTTACGTAAAAGACCTTGTGCAAATAGAAATGACATATTAACCCCGTACTTGAGTTAGACACATAAGAATAAGTTGTGTTCTCGAGGTTTTATTTTTTCAAATAACTGAAAAGAAGTGGAGAAAAATTAAAATCATATAACTTCTAAATGGTTGGGTAGTGTTTTTTATCCTATAAGTAAATACTAGAGTGGCTGGGTAGTGTTTTAAATTGTTACTCTTGTTATTGTTAAATCATACAAGTTTTACCAAATATATCCAAAATTGTTAAGACAGTAGTAAGAAACCATTTTAACTCTTTGTTAAACCTGAAAAAAAAAGGGTCTCAACAAGCATAATGTGTAATAAAATTACATTTATCACCCAACTGTTTCATTAAGATCAAGTATAAAAAGAGGTTAGGGCCCAAATGAGGTTATAAAATAAATTAACAGTGATTTACAGACTTCATTGACTTTATATATAGGGTAATTCCTAAAGGGGACAAAAGTTCCCAGTAGTCATTATTTGGTACAAAATATACCTCTCATTCCAAATTAATCGTCTTGAATGTGCGATTCCATTAAAATGTTGACACGTGTCAGAACGATAAGACACTTTCAATCATTGCGATTCTGATCACTATCGATGTCTTGTTTGACTTTTATATACAAATGTCGAGCGGTGAATGTCTGAATGTGCGATTTGAGCATAACTTTATTGGGAAAGACCAAGCATAAGGAATAAAATCTTTCTTTATGGTACAAAATCTTTCTTAATTCTTTAAAATATTTATTTAAAACAATGTTACTCTTGAGTCTTGAACAAAGATTGCCAAATGGTTGTCATGTTTTAAGTACGTACATGCCAACAAAAGTACAAAACTTAAATTGTTTAAAGGATTAAAAAGCTCGTATATGATAAATATTTTGTTAAGAATCTATGCTATCTTAAAATATATCTTTGACTCTTTCTCATATTTATTTTTTAAAACTATCAAGAATAAATTTTTAAGCAAATACAAATAAGGGTGAAAGTTTAAAGATATCTGACATATTTTTCAAATAAGCAGTCTATGATGTCTTTATAAATTGTCAAAGATCTGTGATATATTTTCAAATAATCTTGATCTAACTAACATGGCCACCTACTAAGCGCGGGTTAACAGTCGCATTGATTAAAAATTACACTTTGGTCTCTCAAACCGGACCAAATTCGTGAAGTTAGTACTGATTTTGATAACGCCGTTAAAATTAAAAAAAAAAAGAACTTTTAAAATCTTTATCTTAAAATCTACTTAAAATATATATTTTTTAATTTATAATTCAAAAAATGGATGAATTTTTATAAACTTTTGTTTACCTTTTTTTTAAACGTAAATTTAAAAGAAAAAGAAAAAACTTTTTGAAATCAGATTAAAAAAAAAACGCAATTTTTTTTAAATTCAAATTAAAAAAAAAAGCGTAATTTTTTTATCGGAAAATACTTTTTTTAAAATCAGATTAAAAAAATTACATTTAAAAAAAAGTTTTTCGATTTAAAAAATTACATTTTTAATCGATTAAATTTTTTTTTTTTGATTTAAAAATAAAAATTACATTTTTTTAAATCTTAATTTAAAAAAGTTTTTTCGATTTTTAAAAAAAATTACGTTTTTTTTTTAATATAATTTAATAAAAGTTTTTTCTGATTTTAAAAAAAAAATACGTTTAAAAAAAACGTAAATCAGAGCCTTGACATTATATGTTGCATGTACGTACTTAAAACATGACAACCATTTGACAATCTTTGTTCAAGAGTAACATTGTTATAATTTAAATAAATATTTTAAAATTTTAATAAAGATTTTGTAATTTAAAAGTTAGATTTGATTCCTTACATGTGTTTATTCCCAATAAAGTTATGTTAAAATCGCACATTCGAACATTTACCGTTCGCACATTTGTATAAAAAAGTCAAACAAGGCATTGGTAGTGACTTTACTTGCCAATGATTGAAAGAGTACTTATTGTCTGGACACGTGTGAACATTTTAGTGGAATCGCACATTCGCACATGACCAATTTAGGAAGAGACTTTATTTTTGTACCTCAAAGTGATCACTATGGACCTTTTTGTCCTCTTTTGGGAATTACCCCTTATATATATGTACATTGCATTTATCTCTCTGATGTAGGACAAAAGGAACTAAATTGGGGTGTAGTGTATGGTCCTTGAAACAAACTCTTGAAAATCAGTTGATATGCCGCTTCAGTCAAGTGTACTCCATCCCAATTAGCATATGTATTTGGTTCATCACACACGGTTGCAGATGTATATCCACATTTCGCTGACATATTATAGTTAAATGGTCCTCCACCTCCACAACACGCCTTCAAAGGCCCGTTTGTAAATCCCAAAAGAATGTAAATTCCACTACATGATATTAGTAAATACCCTTTATTAATTGAGTTTATAACATGTAATGTACCAAATTTATCTGGAGAACGGAAGATTTGCGTGGCAGCATTGTAGTAGTCGGCGTAGATGATGATGACATTAGGATGAAGCTCTCTAATCTCATCTAGTTTTGTTTGCAGAAGTTCATTGTGAAATTCAGAAAACTTATTTAACCGTGTGATGCAACCGGTTGTTAGATCATACTCTTCGGCGTGAGAACCAAAGATTGTCAAATAAGATGAAGAGAATCCTTTTGGAAAGTGTCCCGGAACCACCAGTGTCTGAGCCCCCCGTTTCCTCCAATTTCCCCCATTAGGATCAAAGAACGTCCAATTAAGTTTCTACAATCTGCCAACAACAATAACAGCTCAATATACTTTATAACTTACTGATCAGGATTTAAATTCTAATAAATTAACGATCATTTTATTACTTGAGGTGTTGCTGCAAATATCAGGCAATGATTGTTTAAACCATTCCAAATGGACACCTAATGATGCATTTGTTACGTGATTGTGAGTCCTTTGCTTCCAAAACTTTGAATCCAGTGCTGTCGCGCCCACCACTGCAAAATTTATTCCTTCTCTAGAAGCAGCCACATTATCACTCCCCATATCCTGCAGAAATGGTGGTATCAACGGCAACCCAAGACTGTCGGCTACAACATTCAAGAAAAAAATGGATTCATTTCCAAATAATATGTACCAAGGGTATTCACGGCAAAACAATTTCAAGTCTATGGATCATTTCTCAAGCAAGCAATTTTTTAACAAAGTTGAAGTTAGTTAGACTCCATCATGAGACACCTCCCTCTGTGAGTCTTATTTCAAGACCAGTGTCAGGATTTTAACTTTCATATGATGGGTTAATAATCTATCATCAAATGACATTTTTTTGTATAATATTTATATTAAATGTGAAGACTGATTATATAGTTGCAAGACGATCTAGTTTTCGTGAATCTAATCCAAGAAAATAAGTCAATGTTGTCTCAAACATGGGACAATGCAATTAAATCTACGCCAAAACTGTTCTAATGGACCGATCATATACATATTCTTTTAAAAAACACAAAATATTGACACAGCTAATACCACACTATGTCTTCAGACTTGTACCAAAAACCTCTTGGTTGCTAAGTCATTTACATATTTTGGTTGATGGACGGATCATGTCGATCACCATAAACATATTTTCACAGGCATAAAGAAAGAGAGATACCTAAGAAATCAATGATAAGACAGCCATTGGAGCAACCACCAGTGTGTTCAAGGAAGAAGGTTTCACCATAAGGAAGCAAAAAATATGGAAAGACTTGACCGAACATCAAAGCTAGTTCTTTTAGGTTGCCGGTATCAGCAAGGGAGTCACCAAAGCTGATGATGGACGAATAACATCCATTAGCATACAATCTACCACTCCATAACACCATCAAAATAAAAAATAAAGTTGTTGAAGACGCCATTGGAAGATAGTTGGTTGCCGGAAAATGGTTTTAATAATATTTCCTTCGAGTTGTAGACTTGCATTAACAATTTCTAACTTAGTATATTATATTTGGAATAAACACTACATTGTCGAATTTAGTGGGAATAAAATACAATCAAATATTATTTGTCTAACTAAGTTTCAACTCAATAGTTCTTAAATATTAAAAAAAAATGCATTAAGCGACGTCTAACAAGGGTGATAGCTTTATCCAAATCAAAGAAGATTGTTACTGAAAACGTTGTGACAAATAGTATGCGAAGGTGTTTGACAAATTTTGAAGAATCAATTCCATTATTTCACCGTAAACAATAAGATAACGGAAATTTTAAGTATTAGAAACCGATTACCTGCCACTTGAAAATGCAATCAGACAATTAGATTCAGAGGTTATTGGATCAACAACTTGTTGCGTTATCAAAACACAATCAGTTGTTTTGAGTAACCAAACAGCTTATGACAATTAGCATCTTATTTGGGACAAATGGATGTTGTTTACAAAGCCATTGTGGACTAGCTTATCTAAAATACCTTATTGAGTATGAGTTCTTTTAGAGAAGCTAACCCAAATTTTATTGCACCTGCTCCTAAAATGTTCATCAACAACTGATTATATGACACAAAAGTTCACTACGTCTTTGCAATTTGGATAACATCGATACAGCTCTAAAACACAATCAATCAGATAATATTGTTCTTAATAATAAAAATAACTAGCTGTATATGATTCACTCTATAATACTAACAAGAAAACGAATAAGCAATGCTACAACATTGCAAACGCAAGTTTTTTTGTTTTTCAGGGGAGAATATATGAAACCACAAAAAGATGTACATGTAAATTACCAATTTCATCTGATTAAGTACGATGCCTCAAATATATATCATAGCGTGCATTTGATTACATAGAACTTTTTAATCCGACCCCGATTATAAAATTGATGTAGGACACAATGAATAGAATTGGGGTGTACTGTATGGCCCTTGATATACACTCTTGAAAAATACTCTGTATGTTGCTTCCGTAAAATGTAATCCATCCCAGCCAACATAAGTATCTGGTTGATCACACACAGTGGCTAATGCAGATCCACATGTCGCTGACATGTTGTAGTTAAATGGCCCTCCACCTCCACAACATGCCTTTAGAGCCCCGCCTGTGAATCCTGCAAAAGTGAAGTTGAGCTTAAAAGATGTTACTAGAGGCGACAGTTTTTTTTTAAAGAATCTAATCGGGTTATTATCTATATCTACCATGTCAAACAGGTAAAATAGCTAACAAAATGGTTCGAAAATTACTAAAAAGGTATTTTCAATGCATAAGTCATCTATAACAAAACATAAGTTATTACCAAAATGATATGCTTTTATGATCTTATATGACCCAGTGATTATTCACAAAATGTAATTCATTTCCACCCATCCAACCCGTTTTGACTTGTAAAAAATTGTAGTTACGCGTTTGACTTATTATTCAACTCGGTTCTCCACTACTACATATCATAACTTACCAAACATATCTGGAGAGCGGTAAACTTGCATGAGAGCATTGTAGTAGTCTGCATAGACGATATTGACATCAGGATTTTCCACCCGAATCTGATTAAGTTTCGTTTGCAAGACTTCGTTGTGAAATTTGACAAACTCATTTAACTCGATGAGGCAACCAGTTGTGGGATCATACTCTTTATTCTGTGAACCACTTATTGTCAAAAATATGGAAGAGCATCCAATTGGAAAGTATCCTGGAACAACTAGTGTTCGAGACCCCATCTCAATAAGTTCGTGTACTTACCAACATAAAATTGATCAAGCCAATGAAAATCCATACACTACATTTAAGACATAATTATACTAATTTCTTACATTGACTGTTGAAACGATTGTATCAGTAACAATAGGAACTAATGGTTTGATTTCATCGATGTGTTTTCCTGTGAATATCGCATAATTGTAATCGTTTCCTCCAATCTCTCCCACAAGGAATAAAGAACGGCCTATTAATTTTCGACAATCTGCCAACAAGATAACAAATCAGTAAAGCTGGCCTCTTCTGTCAACTCCTGTACTACTTTTTTAATTTGATTTTGTTGCACTATTGTACCAATAAAATAGTTGCCTAAACAAATAAGCACGTAAACTTATAGTTACCTGAAGTGTTTGCGCAAAAAGCAGGTAATGCTTGTTTAAACCATGCCAGCTGAACTCTTAGAGATGTATCTGGCTTTAAAGCACGGATCCCTGTTGCTTCAAGAAATGATGAATTTAATGTTGTAGCACCCGACACCGCAAAATTCATTCCTTGTTCCAAAGCATCTCCAATTTTTGTTCCATTGTCATACATAACTGGTGGTATGAAAGGCAACCCAAGACTCTCCGCTATAGAAACCAAGAAAAAGCCTAGTCATATACAAAGTATATATATGTACCCGATGGTGGTTATAGTATTGCGGAAACTATATATATATAATCAGTTATAGTTAAACAAAAATAAAAGGTCAAACCAAAGCAATTTGGAGTGTAGAAATGTTTTGAACCAATTTTGAAGCAATTTGAACATGTTTTATTTAAGGTTAGTTGGAGTTAACTATTTACTACACATGTCACATACGCATCAGGTCATCAACTTATTAAAATTTGGAGGATCTATTTGTTCAAATTAAGAATTAACCTTAATATTATTTTTCATGTGAATATATATCAAGCGTCGTGGAAACGAAAAGTTACCTAGGAAATCAATGATGAGTCGACCATCCGAGCAACGGCCGGTTGGTTTATGGAAGTACGTATCGCCATAAGGAGGAGCAAGACTTGGAAATTGTTGGTGAGTAATGGACGGCAAGTGTTTTGCATTACCGGTGTCAGTCATGGAGTCACCAAAGCTGATGATAGACGTATAACATCCATTAGCATACAAGCTACCACGCGATAACACCGTCAAAGTCACCAAGAATCCTACAAAAAGCAAAGCTTAAAGAAGACGCCATTGGAATGGTTAAAGTTAGATGCTTTCAAATGGTTTATATACTGTTTGCTTCCAATTTTTAGTATTTCTGTATGTTTTTCTATTGGTGGGTACACTAACTTACCCATGATGATTTTGATGAATATTTTATTAGTAAAGTATATAGTAACATAATGGGAACCCTTGACTTAAGATCATGGAATATAGAATAAATAATAGAATGAACAAAGAAATACGACAACGTTCATTGACTAATAAGTACCAGGCGAAAATTGATAACCAAAGTTCTAGAAACCGTTTACCTGCCACTTGAAATCACAAAAAAGTTGTTATAAGTAACTACTACTGTCCAAATAGCTTATGACTAAGCATCTTATTTGGCACAAATGGATGTTGTTTAACAAGCAATTGTGGACTAGCTTGTCTAAAAGAGCTTATGGAGCTGCTAAGTTTAATTTTTAAAAGGTATATTGCACATTTCGTCTCTAATTTTTCCGAATATTGCAATAAAGACATAAAAAAAAATTGCAAATTTGCCACCGCAGCTAACATGGTGTGTAAAATAACCACCGAGAGCTAACGAGCGTAAGTTCTCCCGTTAGTCAAGGTCAAAATACATGTGAAATGACTAATATACCCTCGTCTTCTTCCCCACTTTCATTTTCTTTTGAATTTGAAGCTTTATTGTTGTCCCACCTAGTGGCGGAGCTAAAAGATTTTTCGTGGGAGGGCCCAAAACAAAAAAATTTCCGGAAAAGCATCAACATACTTAGCTAATAATGTAAGTCAAACAAAAAAAAATTACAAAAGATTCTTAAAAACATCAGCTACATATTTTGAACTAAAAGTTTCAACAATTTTCTTTTCTATATAAACCACTAAGCTGTCCGCGAGAAATTCATCTGCCATCTTATTGCGAAGTCTATTCTTGCATACCTTCATCGCTGAAAACGCTCTCTCGGTTGTAGCAGTAGATACCGGAAGTGTCAAGATTAGTTGAATCATTATGTCAATCATAGAATATGACTCACACTTCCCAGTTTTCATAAGACTTATGCATAAACCAACAAGTGTTGATACTTGACTTAGCTGCAAGTTCTCTTTCATAGCAATGTTCAAAAGCTCCAACTTGTATTTCAATCATACCCTCTCTTGTTCAAGAAAATTTGCGGATAACATTTCTCAACAAGAAGACATATTTGATCAATATCAAATCCCTCAGATTTTTTTTGGAACTAATGCAGAGCTTAGAGTTAACAACTCCAAGGCATGATCATTAAATCTGTAGTTAAGCGTTCAATTGTTTATCTAATGTGCAGATAAATATATCTACTCGATAATGATGTTCAAAAGTAACATGATTATCTTGTGGACGAGGGCGATATCGACTAGACTTGTACGGACCATTCATGTCAGGTATATCAATTTCATGCTTCAACGAGAACAACTTCGTCTGCTAAAGTAAAGAATCTCCTCCTTTATTTTTGAAATCACCAAGACTTTTCTTTGTTGTTGAAACTAGCTCGATGGCATTGGCGATATCTTGAGATTTTCTTTGCAAAGATTGAGATAAAATGTTAGTTCTCCCCATTATCTCTTGTACCAGGTGTAAAATAAAAACAAACTCAAATGATTTCATGTAAGAGTAAGATTTATCAGCATCCGCATGCTGAGAAGCAATAGATCATCCATATGTAATTATACCCCAAAGAACAACAAAAGCAGGATTATACATCTGAAGCAAGCTATTGACTGAAAAAAGATGAGAACCCCAATGTGTATCACCAGCTAAGGTTAAAGCTTGATTTGCTCTTTTACCTGATTTGATTTAACCAAGTTCCAATCATTTTTTAGCCTCAATCTCCTTATCTTTTTGTAATTCATTATTTCGTTTACTCGAAGCACATACTACGTTAATAATGTAAGCCAAGTTTTCAAAAAGTTGATGAACCGGAATAACTTCTTTTAAAGCAGCAACTAAAGCAAGTGTGAGCAAAACAATGAACATAGTAGGACAATCCTTGAGAACAAGTGCATGTAATCCATTCCACTCCCCTCTCATGTTACTAGCACCATCGTAACCTTGGCCACGAATTTTACTAGTATCGAATTCGTGATTTAATAGAGTTTCCACAAATTCTCTTTTAAAGTTAATGCCGAAGTATCAAAAACATAAACCATATCCAAGAACCTTTCTTTTATTACCCCATCTTTATCAACAAATCTCAAGACAATAGCCATTTGTTCTTTTTTTGACTCATCACGTGATTCATCAACCATGACACAAAAGCAAGAACTTCCTGACTCACTACGGATATGTTTTCGCACACTATTTGAAATAATGGCAAGAAGTTCTTTTTGAATATCTCCTGAAGGGTACTTTGAATTATAAGGAGCCTCCATCACAACATTTGCAAGTTCATCATTATAAGAAACTAGTAGTTTCAACAGTTGGAGAAAATTACCTCTGTTTTTTGAATTGGGAATTTTATAATGCCCTCGAAAAGCACACGCTTGGAATTTCAACCAACGAATTACGTCAACTGAAGCTTTTAATCTTAGATGATTATAGTATATTTTATCTTTACTTCAGGTCTCTAAAATGTTACCGATACGCGTCTCTTGGTTAATCAGATTCTCACTGAAAGCCAAAGCATTTTTGTGTTTTGAAGAACCAAGATGTTTGAGGAATGCACGTATTTTACCATCATTAACTTTTTTCCAATTGTCAAATCCTTCAACCATAAAGACATCTGATCTTTGACGCTCGTTTGGTTTATCAGAAAACAAGTAACACAAAAAATAATAGGCAAAATATGGTATAGGCGAATACTCATAACCAATTAGGGACTATGATGAACCATGAGTATTGAAACTTACGAGGATGCTTAGTTGAACCTTTAGCAGGATACTCTTTCAAATGGATTTGAATAGGCCCCAAATTTATATATGCTCGTTTACATGTTCCCTCCTATTCACCGGATAACTCCAAATTTGTTTTCGCTTTCCAGGATCTCTTTTCAAAGAATTAAGATCCAATTCCTCATTATTTTGCCTCGGTATTTCAGAAGTATATGGTTCTAACTTATATGTTGTCCACTTTCATTCGTTGAAGCTTTGGCACATATACTTGCTTGATTTTGAGATGTTGAACAAGACTTATCATTTGTATTATCAAGCTTTCTCTTGTAAAAAATTTCAAGTGTTTGTTGTGCTGTTTGCTTCGCCATTATAGCTCCTGTAACCTGATAGTATATTTCAAGTGTGACAAAGATTTAGTGATTAACATATTTAAAATCTTTCAGCTTTGTGTATTTTTGTTACTGTGTTAGGAACTTAGGACATCAAAATATTAGCATAAAAGAATTAATAACTACTTAACAAGGCAAGTAGGAAACTAGCAAATTTACGAATCAAACATGAAGTAATTGACAACTGATAACATCAAATAGTCATGAATATTAAGTGTCAATTTCCCCCGATAATGCTTGTAATTTATATCATTTATATGGATTTACGATTGTTTTCCATTGTTTTCCACTTTCAGGTAAATTACAAGCATTGGAGCTAAAGAGACGTGGAACTGGAGAAATATGTAAAGATTTATCACAGTATGCTACTTTGAAGAAGTTACGGCGTAACTTGTCTCTCACATTACGCCGTAACTATTGCGTGACTCGGAAAACCAACTTATCGAAGGTTACGGCGTAACTCTTCCCAAAGGTTCGACATAACTATATTAGGTCAAATGAGGTTCCACGCCACGATACTTACGCCGTAACTCATCGCATCTATTATGACGTAACCGAGTTTATTGAAGACTACGGCGTAACCACTCATTAGGTTACGCCGTAACCAGCAGATCTAGTGCAAAATACGATGAAATAGAAGGTTACGGCGTAACTCTTGTTATGGTTACGCCGTAACCCAGATCTGGCCTATAAATACCCCACGAATTCCAGCATTTCTAATCATCCCATTCCACACACAACACTCAGAGAACGTGGGAAAAAGCTCAAGGCATGTCTAGAGGAGCATATGGAGCTGTCTCCAAAGGAGAAATCACTCCCCTACGATAAGCATTAGCGTTTTATATTTCTTTTACTTTTAATTCATGTATTTTGTACCCTTGAATATTGAATTGGTTTGCATGATTAATATGAGAGGCTAAGCACCTCTTGGTGCTGGCCTAGTTATGATTCCTTAATTGTTTTGTTTGCGTTTACTTTACTTCCGTACAATTATTTCTAAGTGTATGCATGCATAGTTTATTGGTAGCCACCCTTGGTTCGGTAGTTTTGAATGGCGATAGAGGCCAATTGCCTAGGAGATATGACCAACTGGCCCTAGGTGAGAGGACTGAGACGGGAAGGGTAAGATATGACCAACTGACGACCCTTTCTACTTGTGCGATTTGACCAACCGATCACCTATCGTTTGGATGAACTTAAGAATTAGGGGTGCGTGTCTAAGTTCCTAACGGTGGGCATTCACTATTATAAATCTAGCATGTAGCGGTGTTAATGACTTTGCTTAGGGGACCGGGAACAACAGGACTTATGAGGGGACACCTGACTTCTCCTGTGGTGGCATCTTTGCTGATAGGTTAGGGCGAATTGACCAAATGTTGTCCTCTCGACTTTGACCCCACCTAAAGTAATTGGAAGTAAGTAGATGTAGACATAACTAGCTAGGAGGATTAACTAGGTTAGCACCACTCTCTCTATTGATTTCCCTTTATCCTTTATTTGCTTTTATTTTACTTTTTCTGCTTTAGTAGTTTAATTAATTAAATCCCTATCGAAACCATTATTAATCTGTGACACCTAGACTTAGTAATAATCCAGCACACATAGCTCTTGGGACGACCTCGGCTTTACTGACACTACACTACACACGACCGGGTACATTGCGCCTGTTTGTGCATTAGGGTAGACCATAGGTATAACGATACATTATAAATATTAAGACACAGTCAAGAAACCCTGCATCAAGTTTTTGGCGCGCTACGGGAGTTATTTTAGGATTAATATTAAGTCTTTCATTTCGTTTTAAAACTTTTCTCACGATCATATTTCAAGTTTTCAGGTACCATGGAAGTTGTTAACATCGATTACCTCACTCTTGAGGAATATTTGGCGTTGACAAGAGCGGAACAAGGGCCGGGTCTCGTAAGACCGGCAATTGGAGCGGATGTTCATTTCGAAATCAAATACCAATTTATGAGGGAGCTTCGTGCTAACCCTTTTTTCAGGAAACAGGGACGAAGATGCATATGAGCACGTTGAAAATGTCCTATACATTGCAAGCCTTTTCAACATTCCGGCGTGTCTCATGATGTTTGTTATGCTAAGGGTATTCCTATGACTCTTCTTGAGTCGCGGAAGATGGATAGAAAGATTGTCCGTCGGGGCAATTAATACTTGGGCGCTACTTAAGAAGCACTTTATTTAGAGATATTGTCCGCCATCGAAGATTTCTAACCAGCTTTTGGAGATCCATAATTTCAAATAAGAAGACGACGAAACGTTGTATCAAGCCTGGGATAGATACAACGATCTCCTTTACAAGTTTCCTACACATGATCTAAACAACCAGCAGAAGGTCAATATTTCCTACAAAGGAATTAACGTAACTACAAGGCAAATGCTGGACTATCAAGGACTTATCCCGAACATGACTCCTACTATTGCAATTGAAGCCATTCAAAAAATGGCGGATCATTCTCAGAAATGGCACGACGGAGGAAGTAAAAGGAACCTAGGCGCAAATTTTGACGGAATTGCAGCAATAACCAACAAGCTTGAGAATCTCGGTAGAGATATGCTGAAAATGAAAGAAACTGTTCATGTCATTCAAGTCGGCTGCTAAAACTGTGGTGGGGGACATTTGACTAAATATTGTCCTAAAATTGACAAGGAAGATACGATCGAGGAAGCTAAATATGGAGAGTATAGGCCTTTCTACGGGGATAATCGTAATGGGTTTCGTGGAGGACCCCCACCATATTATGAGCGTAATGAAAGAAGAGCTAACCTGGAGGAAATTATTAACAATTACCTTGTGGATACTACCAAGAGGCAAAAGGAGCAAGAGGAATGGCTTAAAAATTTCCAAGATAATACAAACAAGAGCCTCTCTTCCCATGACATATCACTAAAAAACTTGAAAACTTTAATTGGAAAACTTGGCGACGAGGTACAAAGAAGAAATGAGGAACAGAAGAGCAAATCTACTATATGTAAGGCTGTATTCTCTGATAACAACAAGTACTCTGATGAGTTTGATACTGATGGCGAAAGTGAGTTACGCCGTAATCACACCTCAGAGTTATGACGTAACCCGAATTTAAGCAAAGACGCGGGGACCAAGGACGACAACCCTAAAAGGAGAAGTCATTGGTTTAAGGCTATTGCAATTGACGACGGGGAATGCTACAACTTATGGGCCTCGTGTGATCCTCGGAAAACCTGCGATGGGGGGAGTTGATAAAGAAAGGGTAAAAGATGACAGATACATGTGGACTACACTTAACGACAAAGAAAGGTTAGCCAAGTTCTCGATTAACGAAGTGGAAGGACCACCTATCAAGCATTACTGCAAACCCTTACTCGTCATGGAAGATGAAATTACTCACGCTTGGCCAACGTGCAATCCTTTTCGTGAATATTGCAATGGAGGAGGTAATGTGAAGAACAAAGTTTGGATATTCCCACATGAATCTGGGAGGCATAACGTTGATTTTGGAAATCTATCATTCAGAGATTGGTATTCGATAAGATTCGGGGACGCGATAATTAATTCGGCTTTGTTCAGAAATCTGGAACTCAAATATGAAAAACATAGTCTTCGAGGAAAAACCATTAAGCCCCTCGATGATATCCCTTCTGAAGATGACAATGACGAAGGAACTCAAAATCATTGGTGTGAACAAATTAAGATCGATGATGAAACGTTTGGGCTTCCCGCAACCCTTTTGAGTATGAATGAAGCGGGAAGCGGCATTGAGAGGGCTGGGGAAGACGAGTTCCTATGGACTTCAACTAGTGATTCTGAAAGAACAGAATTGGCTTGTCCAGATGATCTCGGATTCAACGATTGGGTCAGAATCAAATACAAAAAAATTGACGATTCAACTAAAGAGAAAATCTGGAATGGATGTATGAGTAAAGATCAACCTAACGACGAAATTCCTAATGAAAAATTAGAAGATGACACCAAGGACTCGTCCAAGGTAGAAAAAGAAGAATGCAAGCAAATACTCATAGAAAATAATGACCAACTTGAAGATACCGATTCCGACGACGATGATTTCGATTATCTCGAGTTACAAGGCGAAGACGGTTTCATTGACCCAGATGATGAAGTACACGAGAAAAGAAGATGCAAACTTCTTGGCATCCCGTTTAAGAGACCACCACCAATTATAGCCGAAAAATATGAGTTTACGCGATACCATCTGGGACCTGAAGAAAAATTTTGCAAGATCCGGAAGATTGAAACCAAAGAATATCTCCGCACTGCCACAAATGTCGGTTGGGTTAGGCGTAACTTAATAAAAGACATGGAAGAGGTCGGGGAAGTCCAAAGGCCCCCATAGAAGCCCCGCGGCTCTGAGTCTAACTTAAAGACTCGTAAATAAAGAAAAGTGCTCTTTCGGGAGACAAACCGAATTTCCTTTTCTTTTGTTTTATTTCCATTTCTGTAGGGTTTTGTGTTTTCTAACCATTTTTGCAGGAAACGAGGAGGTAATTACTGCTACAGTTGCTAATCTGACGAGAGTTACGGCGTAACTCATGTATATGATTACGCCGTAACCACCTTTTTAGCAGCAGTAATTCTTGACGCATTAATCATTACGGCGTAATACCATCTCGTGGTTACGCCGTAACCACTCGCTTTGCGACTTATGTCGGGTTTTGCCGATTCGGCGTAACTCCCTCAAAAGAGTTACGACGTAACCTTCCTCTCGCTTAATTCTTTCATTTTAAAACACAATAACCTTGTATTAGTATTTTAAATGAACTTTGTGGGTGTCTTCCACAGAAACCCTCGCGAGACTTCACTCGTCCACTGGGACACCAAGTGGTTTAAAGGCTTGTTGCATTCGCTAAATGCAACCGTGATTCCTACGAAAGTGAGTTAGGTTTGTTTTGATTTTCATTTTTCTTTTAGAATTATGCTTGTCGGTAGTGTGATTTCGTGGACCTGAAGTTTGTTCATGATGCTTATACGAAGGCACGTCTCCTTTCGTGGGGCTTCCTTCTTTATGGAGCAAATTTCAGGGAAGTTCTCGCTCTAATTCTACTTTTTTCTTCACCTTTATTTAATGCTTAGTACAAATGGGACTTTGTACAATTCAAGTGGGGGGACGGGAGTAGAATTGATTTATCTCTTGAACTTTATTTCGCCCTCATTTTTCTAGTTTATTTTGAAAAATTATGCCATTTTTAAAATTTTGACATGTTTTTCTTAACCTAACTAGATTAGACCTTAGCCGAGCACATACAACCCTTGATATTATATGGTGAGATTAGCCTTATCCATTTCCAATATTTTACCCCAAATCCACCAAATTATGAGTGTGCCAGTAGCTTGTAAACTTTAGAACTTGGCCTTTGCATCATTTCGCTACCATAGACGAGGTATGTTGAGTTAGCTCGATGTATTTGGACTTTTCAGTTTTAGAAGGCAATATTTTAGGATTATCATCCAAACAACCTACCATTGTGTGTCTATCGATTAGCCACCTCGACTTTTCGACCCCCATGTGAAACCCTTTTGTTGCACTCATCTTTAGTGCAAGATACCCCTAGATACACCCTTCTGAGACATTCCTTTCATTTTGTTAACCCGATATATTGTTTCGATACACCTATACACCTTAGCCTACCCTGTAGTCTTTATTTGTGATTGGGAAGTCATCATTTGCCTAAGTTCAAGGTTCGAGTGGAAAGGTTCGGAAATCACGCTTTCATCGACAACATTCACGAAGATCATTGAAGACCCTCAATTCCCATTGTTCATCTCAAGTGGGGATATATTATGTTATGTTATTATTGTTATATATATATATATATATATATATATATATATTGTTATGATATTGTAAAGTGCGATGTTATAAGCAAAGTGCGATGTTATAAGCACTGTTGTATGAGCTTTATTGATTTAGTATCGAGGAGGCCACCTCGGTCACATTTGAAGATTGGAGTTGGTAATTATGCCAACAGTTGGAGAAAAGGTAGTGTGCCCATCATGACGTCCTCTAATGACACATCTACCTTATATTTCATGATCCGGTTTCTTGACTTCAAAGCTTGAACTTTGGGCGGACGGTAAGTGGTGATGACTTGGTTATAGATTTAGACTACCTGCTTGTTTTTTTTATTTTACACCAATTATATATCCCATGTCTTATCCTACCCTTTAGTCATGAAGCGTGTCTATGTGATGCAGTGAGCAATCTTTGGTGTCTTGGCCATGGATTTGGTCATGTATCATTGATTTTGTCCACTTCGCCGTGACATGTTAGTAATGACGAGTCACCCCTTAACCTTTGTCGTGTCTACCCATATTGCCTTCGAGAATTGCTTGGCCCTTAACTCTAGTGGTGGAGATTTGTGTAACCGACAAGCTTATGATAGAATACATGCTATGATCATGCGATTGGTGATCACCCAAAATTGACACTTAGAATAGTTGAGAGATTTGAGTGTTTTGTTCCCTTTCGTGAGGTGTTCGGCTTTGTTTTATTCTAGCATAAGGGATTTATAAACTTATATTTTCCAGTTATGGGAGATATCTTTTAGGAATCTTTCTAATAAGGTCTACTTGAGGGCAAGTAGAGTTCAGTGGGGATATTTGATAACATCAAATAGTCCCGAATATTAAGTGTCAATTTCCGATAATGCTTGTAATTTATATCATTTATATGGATTTACGCTTGTTTTCCATTGTTTTCCTCTTCCAGGTAAATTACGAGCATTGGAGCTAAAGAGACGCGGAACTGGAGAAATATCTATAGATTTATCACAGTATGCTACTTTGAAGAAGTTACGGCGTAACTCGTCTCTCACATTACGCCGTAACTATTGCGTGAATCAGAAAACCAACTTATTAGAAGGTTATGGCGATAGAGGCCAATTGCCTAGGAGATATGACCAACTGACCCTAGGTGAGCGGTGAGACGGAAAGGGTAAGATATGACCAACTGACGACCCTTTCTACTTGTGCGATTTGACCAACTGATCACCTATCGTTTGGATGAACTTAAGAATTAGGGGGTGCGTGTCTAAGTTCCTAACGGCCGGGCATTCACTATTATAAATCTAGCATGTAGCGGTACTTAATGACTTGGCTTAGGGACCGGGAACAACAGGACTTATGAGGGACACCGACTTCTCCGTGGTGGCATCTTTGTCGATCGGTTAGGGCGAATTGACCAAATGCTGTCCTCTCGACTTTGACCCTACCTAAAGTAATTGGAAGTAAGTAGACGTAGAAATAACTAGCTAAGAGGATTAACTAGGTTAGCACCACTCTCCTCTATTGATTTCCCTTTATCCTTTATTTTACTTTTTCTGCTTTAGTATTTTAATTAATTAAATCCCTATCGAAACCATTATTAATCTGTGACACCTAGACTTAGTAATAATCCATCACACATAGCTCTTGGGACGACCTCGGCTTTACCGATTACTACACTACACACGACAGGGTACACTGTCCGTTAGTGCATTAGGGTAGACCATAGGTATAACGAGACGTTATAAGTATTAAGACCTGGTCAGTAAAACCTGCATCAACAACATAATTAAATAACCTTATGAATGTATTTTATTAGTCAAACATTTGAGATTGGCTTTGTGCACATTAGCAGTTTCCACAAACTATTATAATCTCATAGCATAGGAGATGATTTGCAATTGCAAGTATATCTTTTGCTATCTTTATTGAAACCTATTCTAGATATGTGACTCATAAGTAATAAAGTACATAATCTCTAAAAGTCATAAACTCATAATATATTAATCTCAACATAAATAATTGAACAGTTAGAAAACAAAATCAAATTTGGGTAAAACAATACATAAACATATTATTATATTACTAGCATGGTACCCGCGCAAAGCAATGGCGACACCAAACATGCAGTTTTTGTCGTATCTTGATCTTTAAGTGGTATGCAATTATAGTCGGTATTTGAGGGTTTACCGTTTTGACAGTTCTAAAAGAGTAAATGCGTGTTTAAATTTTGGTAAAATATATTAATATAAATATAGATATTCATAATTATATTCTAACTAATGTTTATGATAAAATTTATAACTATAAATTTGTATTATTGTAAGTTTGTAACATCTATTTTAATACTAAAATTTAATGTGTCATTAGTCTACTTTATAATGCAATTAGTGTAGTGTAGAATTTAATTATATGAATTATTAGATATAGTAACATGTGTAAGCTTAAAAAATTAAGACTTCCATCTTTAGAAAGTCTCAAATGCTTAATAAGGAGTAAAGATAAAGATATAATTATTTTACAAGAATAAATAAAATTTCACCTTTTGATCTTGAATCTAGATGATGGTGACTTAAGAGGGACACTGAGAGTGACTGCATATCTTCAATTAACACTTGGTTTGGGATTTTTTGCACATTCGTCAGTTTGAAATTTTGGTATTAACTAAACAAGAGTTAGGATTTTGGTAAGCCACCTTTTTAGTGGGCTTAGAAGTTTTGGGTTTGGGAGGGCCAAACTTAAACTTTTTTTTAGCATATGAAATACAAAGAACTATATACTAACAGGGCAAATTTAAAGGGGGCCAGCACCCTCCCCTGTCTTGCTATAGCTCCGCTCTTGGTCCCACTACATTACAAACACAACCACCACCATTAAATCTCTTTTTTCTCAAAATTCAACTCACCCTCATGAACTTAGTATTAGCCGATTATATTTAGTATATCATTATTAGTACTAGTCCATTATTATCCCAGCCCAATTCATGGACTTGTGCAATATGTTTTGTATTTGTATATATTTTTGGTTGATATGTTAATTGAAGGCAAGGGGAATAAACCTAATCTATTATGGTATCAGAGCCAAACCCTAAACACTTCATCAAAAATATATGATTAGCCTAAACAACACTAAATCTGCCAAACCCTATTCAGGATTTTTTTTTTTTTTTTTTTTTTTTTTTTATGGTTGGAATGAATTGCATTAACCCATATATGTTTTACCAGCTTATTGGATCTGTTCAGCCCAACATGGGGTTTCCTGTTCAGCCAAGTTTACCAGGGCTACACCTTGGCCAGCAACTACCACAGGCTAATATGGCTCGTACTGTTACTTTGGCCCATCAAGAAACACAAGCCCAATTCCTTGTTTCGCCTAGTTTCGGTGGAACTTTTGCACCACAGGGAACTAATATTTTGGGAAATCAAGCTATACCACATGAGTGTAATATTTTTTAATCGAGTAATTATGCTCACGTGGGTCCTAGTTCTCTTCAGTCTCAGGCTACTATGTTTCCTCAAGCTTTTCAGACGATGACACTTCAGGATCCCGCTTGGAACATGGATACTGGTGCTTCCTCTCACTTGGCTGACAACACATGTATTCTCACTTCTCTTAGAGCGCTAGGTATAGTTGGTGTCGTAAAGTGGTTTCGTGGGTAAAAGTGGTGCCACAACAGAACTTTTTGCTTATGGCACCAGTTTTGGATATGACACCAAAACAACCCTCCCTGGCATAACATCAGTTTTCTGGTGCCATAGTGCATAATTTTTTTCTTTTTACATTTTTTAAAATAAAATAATATATTTAATTAAAGTTAAATTTCATTAATAAACAACTAAATAAAATGAAAATATGAACTAAAATAATAATACCGGAAAAAATGCAATTTAATGATCAAGGTTTCATAAGTGCTTGACCATGTCTTATTTAAGTTTGTTGTGCACTCATTAATCTTGAATAAAAATTGTTCTTGATATATGGTTAACAAAAGATATAATCTTGGTATAATATAGTTTACTTTAAAACAAATCATTTTTTTTAAATATAAACAATCTTATGGGCCAATAAAATTAATTGTCAAAAAATTCCCAATACTTAACTTCTTCGATTTGAACTTTATCTTTAAATGGGAAATCTTTGGCCAACTGATAGCCATGATATATGTCACAACCAACTTATACAGTATGAATTTCTCCTTGACATTGGTAAGATCACGACCCAGCTTATCAAGCTTAACAATAATAGCAGCCAATCCTGCAGAATTGTCTGCCAGCTTTTTTCGGCCATTGGCACCATCGTGCCACATTTAAGAATGATCATCCATGTCTTGGATAGTTTTCTTACCATTAGCAGGAGTCATCTTTGGAATAAGGCCTTGTGAGTCCAACATTTGACGTGTCGACACGTAAAGTCCCTTGTAGAACACTATTACTTCTTGAATAGGATTCAAATCATGTTGTGGGCACTAAACAATAAGCTCTTGTATCTCTCCCATGCCCTATATAGAGTTTCATCAATCTCTTGTTTGAAGTTGTAAATCTCTACAATTTCCCTGCAGTCTTCAAAGGTGGGCAATATTTAACAAGGAACTTAGTTTTTAGAAGTTCCGATGTAGATTTGGGAATTATATTGAGTTTATAAGACAAAAAAATGTTACAAGAATGAAGCATGAAGGACTTAAAAGACAAAGGAGGAATTCTTCAAATGGTGGAAGATTATTGTAAAAGTTAAGAATATTTGATTGTTTCTTAATTCTTATCCTTTGTAAACCTAGGTATCTCTATTATATAAAGAGATACAAGGCATTTGTTTTAGTGTGTGTCAAGATGTGAATACCAGGAAAAGTGTGTGTATCCAGGAGTATTCCATATGTCTGTGTAGCCTCAAGGTAATCAAGGTTTCCCTTGATCCCTGTTACTTTTAGAGATAGGTAATCGTTCTCTACTGATCATATAGAATTAGGGCTAGGTGTGAATGTAATTGTTATAAAGAAGATGATGATGAAGAAAACCTTGTTAACAACATTGATGTTTATGTTTCTTCCGTTGTGCTTTGTATGTTCGATGTTATTATATATCCTAGACAAGCCTAGATCGAACTCCAAAATTGGTATTAGATCCTGGAGGCTCGTGATCTAGGATCTACAAGGTTTTCTTAGCGAAGAAGAAAAAATTTGAATCTGTTTTCAAAATTCATAACTTTCTGCAGTGCTGTTTTCCAAAGGCGATATCTTATTCGTTAACCGTTGGATCGTAACAAAATTTTTATTGGGGCTTCCTTGCATATCAAGGTACATTCTCACCAGAGGAATCTTCAATCTGAGCTCTTAAATGTGCGACATGATAAATTTGGACGAACATGCTGCTACAATGAAGAATAAAGTAACTAATTCAACATGTAAGACTAGTAAGCTAATTGCTACAGGAGGAAGGAGCATCAATGTCACGATCTTCAAAGCGGGTTATGCATGTGAGGGGAAGATATGATTGGTGTTGGATACTAAGTACTGTTGCACATTCACTTAGTACTGCTTGTTTAGTTTTAATATTAATACTCTGTGGTAAGTTCCTTGTACTTAGTGTTGCTCGTGTAAGTTTGTACTACCCGTTTTATGTTAGTACTGCCATGGTGTGTTAGTACTGCTTGACTATCTGTTACTACTGCTTTTGGAAGTTAGTACTATTCATCTTTCATGTTACTACTGCCTTCATGCATTACTACTGCTCCTATACGTTAATACTACTAGTTGAAGTGTTGCTCGACTATTAATGTTGCCTTCAGAGTTTTAATATTGTCAAGTTTGTATTAATGTTGCTCCAACAACATGGAACCTTGTGGTGCTAGTTCTTATCAGTTAATACTATTTGTGATTGTGGAATCCCAAACTATAGATCAATTCTCTAGCTTGTTTAGAGTATGTTGCTTTGAATAAATTCAAGAAAACAAATGTAGAAACTTTTTTAATGTTAATGAGTATGCGGAATCTACTCAATAACACTTAGAAGATTATTAACAATGTAACATTAATATGATCAGACAACAATATCACCAAAATGCTTCAATATTATTAAGGTTAATAATACGAGTACTCTGACTTAGTACTAGGGTTTACAACCTTGAAGCTATATCAAACTATATGCAATTCGTATATGAAACGTATAACCTAGGATCTCCTTATTGTTACAAAATATACGTATCATCTAAATATATTTTCATACATATCTCTTCACACGTCTTTATCAACTGGCAGTCTCTATCTTCATGCAGCAGTATAAACATCTTCAACAGTCTTATGTTTAGTACTGGCAATACTAACATTGCTTTGGCAGTACTAACTTCAGTCAGTACTGGTAGTGTAAAATGAAACTGTCTTTGCAGTACTAAGTGTGCAGACCGTTAATTCCCAACAATCCTCCCCTAAACTTGTAATTTACCTCCAAATTACAAGTTTTATAATTATACCTTGAAAGGATTCTTCCAAACACTTACCTTTAAGGTCTGTTTGCTTGCATGAAGATCTTTTGAAGTAAAGCTCTTGCCATTTCATTCTTTTCTTCAACCTGAAGCTTATTACACATCATCAATAAAAGAGTTGTACTATTCAAAGGATAATCCTTCTCTACTAGCATGTAAATGTCACCTCCATACATTGTAGACACATGGTTTACTCCACATGAGTCATACAATCTCCAGGTTAAAGTGTTTAGACCAGTTTTAAATTTCCATAAAGTATCATTATCATCTGGTTCAAACAACCTCTTTAATTCATCCCAAAACACCTTCTCCTTATCATCTGTAGGTTCTGCTGTAGTGAATTTCTCTTTAACTAAGATCCAAAACTTCACCAATTCATCTTTGTCAAATGCCTTTAGAATGCTTCAAAGAACTGATATGCTTTTGTGTTGTTGCCAACTCTAATGATCTTCCAATATATCCTTTGTAGACCTCCCAATCAATAATAAGATATTTAGTTTGCAAGGTTTCTACATTCATACCTATTTATGAAACTAAGATCATCATTTGTTGCAGTTCTTCATTTGATAGATCATCTTTTCCTTCTTGCACTTTAGCTTTAGTTGTCTTTTGTCTCTTTGAACTCTTTAAAGATTCTGACTCTTCAATAACTATTTTTGAGCTCCCTTCAATCTACTCAGTCTGCTGTCCAAGCTGTGATTCTTTGACAATTCTTCCACCTCTTACTACCACATCTTCAGAATCAATATGTACAAATCTGTTAACCCTGCTCTGCACCTTGTCAAACTCTTCTTTAAAAGCCTCAAAGTTTAACTTCCTCACATTCTGAATCTAATAATCTCCCATGTTTATTAAGTATTGATACATGTAGGTCTTCTATTCAGTCTTTTTAGGTGGTTTTCTCATTCTTTCTACCAGTCTCGTATGAGCAAAGAATCTCCTTCTTTCTTGTACAAGCTCCATAAGCAATCTAGATCTTTCTTCAATGGTGAGTTGTGCTTGTTCTTCTTGAAGTAATCTTTGTGACAAAAGCTCATCAGCAGCAACTATGGCTTGAATATCTTCCCAAGCTTACCATTGAGCTATATTAGCTTGTTCCCTTTGTGCAAATCTTTGTTCCTTAATGCTTTCTTTCTCTGTAGCAACAGCTTCAGCCTTTTCCCTTTCTTTTTGTAACCTCATCATCAAGGTTCTCTTGCCCAATTCTAGTTAATTCTGCATCTGCCTGAATCTGCTCTTCTCTTGACATTTTCTTTTCTAAAATGCCCTTTCCTTTGTTAGTAGGATCGATGGTAGGACTAGTTGAAGGAGTATAATGAACAACACTTGATTCTCTGATCACAACACCCTTTCCTTAGGCTTTTAAGACTTTCTTGAGTAGAGAATAGGAACCTTTTCAATAGTAGGCCTAGCACTCTTTAAGCTTTGTAAACCAATAACAACATCAATAACATTTTCTTCTTCCTCAACTGGTTCTTCAACAGTTGTTGTTGTAGCAGTAGTAGCTTTGGTTGTGACATTTTGCTCTATTTGTGCAGCAACATCTATAATTGGCTGTAAAACACCCACTAGAACACCAATAAGTTGAACTAGGACACTGGCAGTAGCATTAACAGCAGCAATACTAATTACAGCTTTAGCAGTACTAACTTTTGTATCAGCACCAAAACCACCTATTTCAAAATCAAAGTCCATATCATCACTACCTCTATGCCTCCCCTCAAATCCAGTACTAGGTTGTACTAAAGAAATACTTGGATCTTCATTAATATTAGCAATTTTCCTCCCCTATCGGGAAGAATCCTCCAAGTCTTCATCATTATCAGAGAGTACAACCTTAGGCCTTCTTCTTGCGTGAGCAGACTTTGCTTTATGTTCCAATTTTTTCACCCCCAAAATAAGCTTTATATAAGCATGAGCATACAGTTTCTTTTTCTGCTTCAGTTCATCCTCCAAGCTAGATACCTTGTGTAACAACTGTGTACAAGTTTTCATCAATTCATTGAGTTCAAGGTTGCCCTTACCACTTCCAAGTGTGTTACCTCTTGAGAGAGGTGGATCATTGGGCATGTAAAACTCAGTCTCAACCATAGGTTGATCACTTGAGCCCCCATATTTTCCATTTGGCTGGGGTGTTTATCACCTGAATCAAGATCATGATGACCTAACTCAGTAGATGTTGCCATGGTTTGGGTCTTAGCAATGTTACCACTGTCCTCCCCTGCATCTAAGATAGAGGGAGTATTAGCCCTTACCACTCTATCCCCTACAGCACCTGGGATAGGCTTATCTGCAACATGGGTCTGAGTAGGAGAGCTGGGCTGATCAACCACAATTTCCTTTATGATTCTCATTCTATAGGTTTGTAAAGTTGATTGTGGTTGTGAGGTAGTGGAACAATGTTGGATGTGTGATGGGACTTAACTAAGGTTGTTGATCCTTCACCCTAAGCAATCATAGTATCAAATAAAGGTACTTCTACTCCAAGATAACCCTTACCAACCCTTTTCATATTACTAAAAACCTTTTGAGTTAGGGTTGGAGCAAAATAAAGATTTTGATGAGTCCTGAGCTGATTTTTGTGTTTAGCAAAAAACAGTTATACAAATATTAGATACATCATAAATTTGCTTTTGTTATCCACATTTTTCACCATACCATAAAAAATCATTATTGAAAAGTTAAAAGTCCTGTTTGTGGCTAAACAAATAAGAGCAGTTGCAATATTGCTACTGAATTGCTCCCAAGAAGTTTTCTTTGGACTTAAGCAGTGTAAGATGGTATGAATGAGAAATTTCCGTTGAGGGGAAAAGTGTCCTTTTTGAAAAGTTAGAGAACCATCTGACACATACCCCATCAAGGAGAGTTGATCAAAAAAATTCGTTGTAGGCAAGGAATTGATACTGTCATCATCTTCTAGTTTGAGATGTCTCCTAACAGATGAGTCAATAACAGTTATTGTTTTGCCGTCAACTTTTGCAATTAATTTTACTTCACTAGTATCAAGTGTTTGGGAAGTAGCAGTCTTCCAAAACTAATTGATTAGAAAAGTATATATAGTGGGGTTTAGAGTTAAAGCATACCTTATGGTATTGTTATTAAGAAAATCCGCTATATGATGAAAACCTTCACTACCTGTTGGCTTCTCTAAGAATGCTACCATGTTGTGTTTGTCAACAAATTTCAAAATCGCCATTAAGGTTGAGAAAAGATGAAGTAGAGTGTTGGGATATGTTTGTTTATGAGAGTATGTGCGTTTAAGAGAGCCAATTGATATCATAAAGAGATTACTTAGGGTTTTGCTTGGGCTGACTTAAGAAATTGTTTCTTGATTGTGAAGAAATCTTATAAGTGAAAGAAAGATTATACCCAACCCAAGTTAAGAACCCTATAAGAAAAGTTAGTAACGGAAAAACCTCAACGGCTATATTAAAAAAATAGTTATTCCCAAACAGCACTAATGGTTACCCAGAGTACTAAAAATAGCCTAGCAGTATAACTTTTAGCCTAGCAGTACTAAGTTTTGTCAAAAACTTTTTCTCTACAGTATTAACTCAATTTTCTTTCAAAACAATACTACACTCAAACATTTGGAAGGGATTAAGTGTAAAGGAAGACACTTAATCAAGTTTGGTTTCATTTGACCTCTGGTTGTGTGAGAACCAATGTTTTCAGTATTAAAACTGCTTGTGATCAGATAGACTCATTAAAAGAGCCTTCTTGACAAGGTTTCCAGCTCGTGGCAGGTGTTGCCTCTAACAGAAAAGTATTAGATTCACGTTTGCTCGCTGTTCTATATACCAGATGTCCTTAGACTGATCACACTATACAAAGATAGAATGGTAAATAGTGAGTTAGTTCAGTTACTATCTGACTAACTAAATAACAATTAATACATGTTTAGTGCAAACATAGGACTGACTTCAAGAGAAGGATTTTAAATGACTTCCTTAAATCTTCTCTATCAAGAATCAGTACCTCCAAACCCAAGCAACCAAAACACCTCCTTGGCTATCCATGAAGAACTCCAACCATACTGCTTTTGCTAAACCTGCAAATGTTAGTCTAAAACCAAGAAAAACATAAACCAAACCATTTTCTTGATAACAATATTAATTTAGACAAGCAGTATAAACACAACATGCTTAAATATAACTAGCAGAACTAATTATACTTAGCAGTACAAACTGATATAACTAACATTACTAATCGTTTTTCAAAAAATTTACAAGAACACAAAGAAATTAAGACTGTTTAAGGATTAAGCATTCCAATACTTGCTACCAAGCACAGAAACCGGCCAACATCAAAAGCTTTAGTAAGGAGATATGTAATATTATCATCTGTGTGAATTTTAAGAAATTGAATTAGATTTTTCTCATTGCAGTCTCTTATAAAATGATGTCTAATCTCTATGTGTTTTGTTTTAGAATGTAAAACTGGATTTTTTATTATATAAATAGTACTGGTGTTATCAATATTTATGACAGTGTTCATGAAGTTGTACCCACAGTCTAGCATCTGATTATGTATCCAGAGTACTTGAGCATAACAATTTGCAGCAGCTACATATTCATCTTTAGTAAAACTATTTGCCACCACAGTATGCTTTTTACACTGCCATGAGATCAATCTGTACCCCAGGAACTGACAACCACCTATTGTGTATTTCCTATCCAAGCAGGATCCAGCATAATCACTGTCTGAGTATGCCATCAAGTCAAAGGGAGAGTCTTTAGGATACCAAAGGCCTAATTTGGGTCGACCTTTTAGGTACCTAGATATCCTCTTCACAACATGTAGATGTAAAGCTTTGGGAGTGACTTGAAATTTGCCACAATCACATACAGCAAATATAATATCTGGTCTAGAGGCTGTGAGATACATCAAGGATCCAATCATGGATCTGTACAAGTGCTCATCAACTTCTTCACCATCTCCATCTTTGAGCAAAGGCTTGGAATTATCCATAGGAGTGCTTGCAGTCTTCACATCTGCATAACTAAACTTCTTTAAGATCTCATCAACATATTTATCTTGGCTGATAAATATCCCATTTGTCTTTTGATTTACTTGCAGCCACAAAAAGAAAGTAAGTTCCCCCATAGAACTCATTTGGAACTTATCATGCATCAAGTTCTCAAAATCTTTACACAACTCCTTATTAGTAGAGCCAAATATAATATAACCCTTTTTCCTCTTGATGAACAATGTCTGGTCAATTTTACCTCTATGAAACCCATTGTCCAATAAATGCTTGGCCAAGGTTTCATTCCATGCCTTTGGAGCCTGATGCAATCCATATAATGCCTTTTCCACTTTATACACCTTGTTGATAGATATAAACCTCCTCTTCAATCTTTCCATACAAGAAATCAGACTTGAAATCCATCTGATACACTGTAAAATCCTTATAAACAGCCTAATTTCTTCTATTCTAGCAACTAGGGCAAACACCTTATCATAATGCCTTCTTGCTGTGTGTATCCCTGAGCTACTAACCTAGCTTTATTTCTGACCACTATTCCTCTTTCATCCTTCTTGTTTCTAAAGACCCACTTTGTACTAATTGCCTTTTACCATTTGGTAAATCTACCAAAACCCAAACCTTTTGTAGCTTAAACTGTACAAGCTCCTCCTGCATAGCTTCCATCCATGCTAAGTCTTTGAGAGCTTTGGAAATCCTTTTGGGTTCTTCTTGAGAAACAAAACAAGCAAATAGACAAGTGTGCATGTCTGCTAAACTTTCCCTTCATAAACAGTACTAAGAAATCAAGTTTCACTGGTAGTCTTTGTTATATTCCTTGTTTTTACATCAAACTAAACTTCACCAATTACATTATCAAGTGGGTGATTTTTGTTGATTCTGGTATGAGGGGTAGTAGGAGCTACATAATATGAGGTTATGTTGCTCAAATTCACTACTTCATCATTACTAAACGGATCAACAAAGATTGGTGAGATGACAATACTAACTGGTGGAGCAATACTAATATCTGGCCCAGCAGTACTAATATCTACCTAAAAGTATTAAAGTCATTAGGACTGTTTGTATTATTTTCCAGATTCTCAACTCCACTGTCTTTATGCCCATCTTCTTCATCCTGATTTGAAGGTTGTGGTCCATTATTGCTGATATCCTCTGAAGAAGTGACAAATGGAACCATCTTTCCACAGTGGCATCAATAGGTAGTCATGGATAGATCCTTTCTCTACATTAGAATGATCTGCACCATTACCTTCTGATGTGTAGGAAACTAAAAGGGGTTTGAATAGTTTACCGCTTTTTGATTTAGTTTTCAAAGTTTATTTGTGAAAAACTTCGATCGAGTCCTTTATGAAATCAAGCCACAACAATATGAATCTTACTTAACAAGACTATAATAGATACACTACAATAATAGAAAGTAAGTAATGAAAGTAAAAAGTAAGATATGGAAAGATCAAACCAAGACAAGAGATTTATAGTGGTTCGGTCACGAAGCTCTTCTTTGCCCTACTCCACTCCTCGAGTACCCAACTCGAGAGTTCTAAGCACTATGTCAACAAACTCCCTTGAGGCGGAGAAAACCGTACAACGTCGCTTATCACAATTCCTGATACTAAGCTAAATTTTGAGTACTAATCTAGCTAGTACTAATCTCACTCACGATCTACCCGATCCTTGCTAGTAATACAAACTACTAGATCACCACGATCTAGACTTGATCCACTTGATCAACACACTAACTCACAAACAACAAGAGATCTCCAAGATCTCGACAAGATCACAATGATCTACACAAGTTATCTAAGCAAGACTCAAGACTACTTGGTGTATATCAAGATACAACAAGTGTGTAAAAAATGTTAAAGTGCACACTACTATGACTACAACACTAAGTATCTTCTTAATACAATGTGTTCTTCTCTTGCATTAGGAGAGGAATGAAGGTGATCTCTTGGTTGGAAGAATGGATCACTCTAAAACAAAAGAAATTTTCTAAATGATCAAAGGAGTATGTGTGTGTGTTAGGAGACTTAAACTCAGAAAGTTTTGTGTGAAAAAGGATGAGAAAAATCTGTGAAATGGGCTGGTATTTATAGGCACAAAAAATTTGTCCGTTACAATGGACGGTTCAACTAAATACCAGACGGTACCACTAAATTTAGTGATACCTTGGTACCCTCCCAGACAAAAAACGCTCCTAATTTTTTCTCTAGTGGTGAAAGTTTATTTGGGGAAGTTAGGAGCTGTTTTGGGGGGAAAATAGCTGTTGGGAGTTTTTAAAAATTATTTTTCCATTAAAACATTTCTTTAATATTCAAAAATAATTTGTAAAATGTATTTTTGAAAAAATGTTTTGTCACATTAAAAATGTGAAGTTTGAAACACAAATTCAATTCTTTTATCACTTGTTAAGTTGTAAATTTGTCTGTTCTTACCTAGAATGATGTATGTAGAAACTGGATATTTCGATTAAAAACTTGTTTACGTTAATTTTAACATAACTTGTTTTTACACTTTGTTATCATCAAAACGTAGGGATATCAAAAGATAGCAATAACATTTTTAGACATTATTTGCATCAACAATCTCCCCCTTTTTGATGATGACAAAACATAAACTCATTTTAGGTGAAAATTAATTTTAACAAGTTTTTAATTTGAGTTTATATCCCACTTCTCCCCTTTTTTGTCGAAGCAAAAAGATTGGCAAATCGACACTAAGGCTCCCCTTGATGTATACTCCCCCTCGCTTGGAGGGCACCAAGGAATCGAGTAATGGTTGTTGCCAAACAACAAAGTTAGATGAAACAAGAACAATATCTAACATGTAACAATTTTGACAAATATCCAACCATATATAAAGAGGCTAAGTAGCCAAAAATAAATCCAACCATGAAATAAAGATAGACATTCATTCATTAATTAATTAAGATGCACACTTAAAGTGTGAGGACAAGATAAAAACAATGCTACAAGAAGCACAAGATAATCTATAATGGCTTGAGAGGCCCTAGATTTGCTCCAAACACAAAAGAGGTCCTAGATGTTTATTAAAAACTAAGCATAAATATGCTTAGTTGGTTGGGCTATTGGTTGGTGGAGGAGGTGGAATGATGGGTTCTGGTGGTGGTGTTAGGAGATGCTCCACATAGGAGAACATGAAGTGAAGTTCATCCCTAAAAGAGAAGATAAGGTTGCGGTTGTGTAGACAACATAGGAAATTAGCACTATGAAGATCAACTGGGTGGAATTGGATGGGTTATCCCATGATGAGAGGTGAAGGAGATGGTGAGTATGTGGGTAATGGAGTTGGCATAGCGTAGTCCAACGGGGTGATGGGTGTGAGAGTGAGTGTTATATCCATAGAGGATATACGAGTGTTGAAGTATGAGGAGTATGATGAGGTAGTTCCATTAGAGGATTATTTGGATGGAGCATAAGGTGGTTTTGGAGAGGAAGGAGTGCTTTGGGAAGGTAGTTTGGTTGCTTCATCATCATCATTGTCAAGAGTTAGGTCAATGAACACGGTGTCTTGTGGTTGTGGTGGTTTTAGTGTGATTTTGGTGGATGGTCTAACGATTATCCTAGGTTTCTTAGAGATGTGGGTTGAGGATGATTGAGTTGAAGACATGGTGAAGGAGATGAGTTGATTGAAGATGAAGTGCAAGAGTTACTTGCAACGGTGAGGCCTTATAAAGGCAAGAGTGGTGTGATTTGAATTAAAGTGAGTGGAGGTATTCTATGGTAGCCTAGGGGAATCTTAAGGTTATGAGATCTTTCAAAACATTGCACGTTTTGAGGTTAGGGATGCAAGAATCTAGAGCAAATAGGAAAAATTTATCAAACCAGGCGACGGTACCACTAAATGTCACACGGTACCATTAAATTTAACGGTACCGTGGCATATTTAACGGTACCGTGACATGCTGATCATGAATTTTTCTATTTGCATGATTTTGTGTAGCTACAAAGGGTGTTCTAGGAGGACTATTTGTAGCAAATTCTAGTGCCTCAAATCACTAAAGATTATTTTGCCTTATATGACCCATATAGACCTACTTCTAGCAATAAGGGTGAGCATGAAAGTATCAAGATTAATCATAAGCATGTAATCTAAAAACACAAAATAAGCTATCATCCAAGAGTAGCATAAATAAAAATTCATGCAAGTTGACAAGATAAAATTAAAACATGCAAGTAAAGAAAGTTAATCATAAAATGACTAAGTTTCAATCCTAACTAAATAATCCATTAATAGGATGCTAATCTCTTGCAATTGACTTGAGCTTATTCCCGTATCACGCATCTTCACTCGATGAATCATCAAAGGGTGCAAAGTTGGTGGAGGTGTTGAGAATTAGAAAGGATGAGATGTATGACTCGTTTAGAGGTTTCATGACACGATTAGAAAATGAATATTGGGGATTTTGAAGGTATGGATGAAAGTGCACGATGTGATGGTAAAGACGAGTTAGGAATATCCCATAAGGTATAAGTTTGTCTTTGTTACGCTTGAGATGTACAATTCGCTTAGCGAAAAGATACGCAAGATTATATGGTTGTTGAATGAGAAGACAGTAAATCATATGAGCACAACATGCCAGAAGTTGCTCATGATCTCCTTTGAGACTAAGAGCATTTTCTCGTAGGATAACTGCCCAAGGGTGTAGTTCAGGATGAACCTCTCCTAACCAAATTTTCGTTGGGTCAAAATAAGAAGTGTGGTTCGATGTACGAACCACTTTAGTGATTTCTTGCGGAGAGGGTATGTAGGAACAATAAGGACTATTCTCTTCACGATAGTTAAAGAGAGACTCTAGACACCAATCTTCCGTATATGCACATTGCCCATGATTTGGAATTCATGGGATTTGAGCAAATTGCTCTAGAGACAAGACAAACTTATAGCTTTGGATCCAAAACCATAGTGACAAAGATTGATCCTCGTTATGTACGAGTTCAATTTGTTTGAAGAATTCTAGCACAAATCGTGGACAGATTTGCTCGTTGATGGCCAGTAAGCAATCAAATCCTATAGCACGAAAGGAGGTGTTGATGTCCTCATAATAGAGTAAGGATGGGTCGACTATTCGACCTTCATGAAGGAATTAGGTTTCAAGGTTTATGAAAGAACGAACATGGTTTCTAGGTGTGTTGGGTTCACATGAGATATTAGGAATATAGGTGTTGGTAAGTTGATGATCAAGATCGTATTCATGAGACATGTTGATTCTTATAAAAATGAGATTTATCGAAAGTTAAAATTAGCGTTTTGTAGGGATGTTCCTAGTGTGTGCCTATATGCATACGATATGGAGGTGCGGTAATCTTGACTCTAAAATGAAAATAATGAGATTACCCAAATACTCCGAATTTGCTATTTCTCATACGAATATGTCGAGAAATACATATTAGTTATGTAATTCGACCAATATTCGTGAGATCATGTATGTGAGAGGAAAACGTTTTTAGTTTGTATCAACAATGCATGAAAAATGTTTCATGATCCTAGTTATGTGAATTTTTCGAAAAACAATGGAATTGGGGGGTATTTGGCTAGTTCGATAAATTTTGGCACCATAATTTTCAAAGTTGAGAAGCTTGAGTGTTAATTACTCCTAAACCAATTTCAAGTATCCTAGACATGATTCCACAAAAAAAATCTAATCTTTTACAAATGTTGATATAAAATTCGGACCTAAAATTAATGGGTTTATGTAAATTCTAAGTTTAGGCAATCATGATACTTATACATTGTCTAATTCTAGTCCTAATTCCATAATGATTCACTCAGAATTGAAAAGCCTTAATTCAATTTTATATGCATGAACAAACCCTGGACTCAAAATTAAAGAAAATTAAAGTTATTTGACTTACGATTGATGTTGTGAAGGATGTAGTGGTTGATAATCTTAAAATTCAATGCCTTGAATTGATGTGGAATTGAGTTTTTTGGATGTTGGTTCGTTTTGACAGCAGCTTGCAGAAAGTGTGTTTGGTTTGGGTGTGTCTACAGTGAAGAGAGAAAGAAGAAAAACGAATTTGTCAGGTCACGATACCACTAAATTTAGTGGTGTCGTGCCCCACTTTAGTGGTGTCGTGACATGCTGAGACAAAATTTTGTCTCGTTTTGATTTTTGACGAATAAGTCTTGCTTTTTGGTGAGACTTTTTGACACGATGAGAGAATTTATACCTAATAAATTCTATTACGGGATAGAATTTAACTAACGAGACTAGAGAAATTAAGATGACCTTAATATTTCCAAAGAAATATTCAAATAGTCATAAGACGAGACAAATTGGATGACTTTACTATTTCCAGTGAAATATTTGAGTACTCATAAGACAAGAATCATGGAATGTGTTCCATCATTCCTAGACCTAGACGGAGATAATTAAAGGATTCTCGTTTGAGAGGTTTGGTTAGGATTTCGGCGATGTTGTCATGGGAAGGAACTTTCTCAATAGAAATGTTTCCTTTTTAAACGTTATCGCGAAGGAAGTGATGGCGTATTTCGTGTGTTTAGTACGAGAATGTTGGACGGGTTCTTGCTCGAGTCAATTGCACCTTTGTTGTCGCACATAATAGGGATGTCGTCGAGATGGATGTCATAGTCGATTAGAGCTTGTTTCATCCATAGTGCTTGTTGACATGCCTTTCCGGCGCTTACGTATTCGGCTTGATCGTGGAGATAGCAAGAGCCATTTGTTTCTTGCAGAACCAAGAAGTTAGACAACAACCCATGAAGGTACAAACACCGCTAGTGCTTTTTCGATCCACATAATCTCCCGCATGATCAGAGATAGACAATAGTTTCTACACCGGTCCCCTTGGGATAATACAACCCCAAGTGCATAGTGCCTTTAATGTATCGAAGATACGCTTAACCGCTTCTAGGTGAGAGGTTTTGGGATCCTCTTGAAAGCGAGTTGTTGGATCATTCATATTATGTTGTATGATGATTCGGGTGGTATAGGAAGGTGATAATACAAGTAAGCCATGGTTAGAGAGATGAAGAGAGGAGAGGGTGTTTTCTAGAGAGAGAAACAATACAAATGTAAGGTTAGATTATGAGAAAGCACCACCCTTCCCTTAGTGGGAAGGGTATTTATACTTACAAACTAAACGCCCTCCTGTCGGGCTGTGGATCAGGCATACAGTGGGTAAAGACCCGTCCTTCCTCCACGGAGTTACACTAAACTAATCTACGCTACAAAGTAACTAATAAACTACTAAATAGCGTAAACAACGACAAGTCTACAAGCTAACATATGCTAGACCATTATTGGGGTGACCGACACTTTCACATGGAATTTCCAATTCCTAACAATCTCCCCCTAAGGGAGGTCACCCCATGAAATAGATTTTGCATCCTAGAATTCTACCTTTGTCTTTAGTTTTGAGCTCGTAGACTTCAATTCTTCAAGTTCCGCAATCTTTGTGCTTTAGTAGCGATTCTTCAAAGTCCGCATAGTTTTATACTTTTAGTGGAGGTCTTTAACTGATCCATATCTTTGATGATCTTCGAGCTTTCTTCGAGATCATCAGCCATAGTAAATCTCTGGATCACCCTTTGTTGTGTTGCCTTCATGTGATGTTGTGACTTTCGGACCGACATGCTCACACTTTTGAATCATGACATCTTTCCATCGAGTGTAAAGCTTTCTTGGTTCATGATATTTGCAAGCAGCAGAAGCGTAAGCATAGTATAAAAGTATCGAGCCGTGTTATGTAGATATACACTTGTCATGACGTTCTTTAGTTAAGTGTGGATGATGTGAGCATGCGGCTTTGGATTGACTCCTCAATTCGATCAACTGCAACCGTCCAAATGTACCGCAAACAACGATTAGCAATAAAACACAAAAGAGTCTTTGACCACTTTCGTTGAATTGAGGTACACGCCCACGGTTCCCCGTTGATCGAGACAAGTATTGTCTGTGATCGGTAGAGTTTCTAAGAATCTCCTTGACAGGGTTTCGCAGTGTTCTAGCCGTTCTCAAACCGAACGCCTCAAAGAAGACAACACAGAGTGAGTGAACCAATAATTGAGATTCATCGATTGATGAAAAATTGATTTGAAAAACGATCACGTATTGCTTAGAAGAAAGAGTTTTGCAATACGACGAAGGTTTTATGAGAAAGATCAATTTTCAATCATAAATACTTTTTATATTTGAAAAGAGTACACATTCGATGTGCTAGAGAAAAGAAGAGGTTTGCACATCGAACAGTTTTTCCAAAAGTATTTTTTTCAATCAGAGATACTTTTTGTATTTGAAAATGAATACGCATTCGATGTGCTAGAGAAAAGAAGATTTGCACATCGAATGGTTTTTCCAAAAGTATTCGTCAATTCATTTCTTGGACCAAGGTTGATTCAAGAATGAATCGCCCCATTGTTTCTATCCAGTTGTCACAAGCTTAATCTTTTGGAAAGATCTCACATGTCACCCACCAAGAGCTTGTTTGATGTTGGCTCTAGAAGGATTTCCATCTTCATTGTGAATATTTTACATATCACTCGGATGTTCTGGCAATACCACAAGGATAATGCGTAGGAATCTTAATATATTCTTACTTTCCACATTGTGTGAAACAGCAAGTCTTCATTAATTTTGTGTCCTAATGAGATTTGGTGGATGATCTCTTGGCTCTAGACTCAAAAGTGTACATTTGGTTCCTATGCCGGAGACTAGGGAGAGGGTCTCCTTCTTCAATATCAAAAATCTCTAAGAGAAAGTCGATAGATTATGTAGGTTCCCCGTGAGAATGAAACAAGCCTTTTTAAGAGGAACTTAAGTAGCTTGGGAAGTTTAGTGCAGTGCGTCACTGGGTCCATGACGTCTTGTCTTCAATACCATTGTTACCTTAGTAACAACCAGTAGCATATGAATTGAACCCGGTTTACGCCTAAGGTTGAATTATTGGAGGGCTATTTCTTTTCACCCTTTTTCACATTCATTTCTTTTTCATTCTTCAACCCCTTCAGTGCTTACCGAGACTTCATTACTAGAACCTTGTTGGGTTTATTCCAGGTTATAGCTCTATCTCAGTCCGCACTCTTCCCATATTCTCATTTTTCTCCTTTTTTCATCATACCTAAGGACTCTATACTATCTAGTGGATTGTCCATGGGTAGATCCCTCCGGCTCTGGCGGGATCGTGGGAACAAATACCTAACCTAACCATCCTTATAACACCATGCATAAAGTAAATTGGTCGGTCTTTTGGTATTTGTTCTTTCCTTCTTGAAACCAATTGAAAAATTATTTGAAAAAATCAATCAAGGTACTTGTGATATAAAATCAAAGCATTTTGTACCTTAATTGTTTTGATCATTTAGAAATGCTCCCCCTTAACATGTGCATATAATTTTGAAATTGTTTAGCACATGGAGGCAAGAGATCTTTGAAATGTATTCTTGATCACAATTTCCGTAGAAAAAGCCATTTGAATTTCTTTGGTAAATTCTCCCCCTCAATATGTGCGTAGGATATTTGAAATCATTTTATCACATAAAGGCAAGAGGTTTTTGAAGTACTTTTCACGATTGCCAATAGAAACCATTCGCTCCCCCTCAATATGTGCATCGATATACGAAAGAGTTTGGCACATATTAAAGAGAACTTGCACTTTGAATCAAAATGATCATCTTATATTAAGTTTCATTATTTAATCACAAATTCTCCCCCGATCAAAAATATCACACCCTTTGATATTTTGGATCCAAAGTGATTTAATAAGGTTTAGAAAACATGGGAGAATATGTGCCTGGTTTAAATACTCATCTGGTTTTTGGTTAAATGCTCTTCCACAATCATGTGCATTATGTATTTGAAATCATTTGGCACATGAAGGAAGGAGTGCCTTTGAAACAATCACCCTTTTAAAACCTGTTAATACAAATAAGCCGTAAAAACGTTTATTTATATTTTACGATCTTCTAATGTTTTGTCGATAACAAACGTAAAATCCTTTTAACGAAACAAATAAAATACGTAAATTGTTTGAACTAATAGTTTCTAACATATTCACATTTTCATATAAAACACTAAAACAAGTATAAGTGATTTTATGGTTTAGTAATACATATGTACAACAACTAGTGTTTACATATTAGGATAAAATATACACATAACTAGTATGTAGTATATTGGGTAATATAAATTGGTAGAAACTTAAGCATCACAACCCATGGGGAAAATACATTGAATGTAGTTGGGTACAACCCAAAGCCCATAACCCATGGATCTTGACCCATAACCCATTACATGACATCATGCTTATATCATACATGGATAATATCCATAACCCATGGATCAACCCATACCCAAGTGACCAAGTGCATTGCACTCAAAGATACATTGTATCTAGCCAAAGATCCATGGTTCAACCCATGACCCATGACCCATAACCAAAATACCCATGGGTAAAGGGAGCATCCACGGATCCCTAGTTTAACGCTAGACGGATCCCTTGTGGAAGGATCCGTGGGATCCGGGAACGAGGATTTTCCTCTACAAATAGTGAGCCATTTCTTCATTATTTCTCACCCTTTCTAACATACTTTCTCCCGAGTTAAAACAACTAACCTCGATCCAAGAGATCTATGTTTGTAGTTTTGTTTTTGTGTGATCTTTTAGGTTCCTCTTAAAGGCAAGATCAACTCCTTTGATGTCAATCAAGCTCAAGTCCATGAGTTGCCATGCTTCCTCATCATCAAGGCTACTGAAGTCTTCTTGTTGATGATTTCTTTCTTTCTTCAAAGAAGTGTAGTGTTGAAGACATTAGTGAAAGATGTCTCAAGTGTCAAGACGAAGATATTAGTGAAGGGTATCTATCGTCTATAGGATAAGCACTTGTGGTAGGTGCTTAGAAGTCAAGACAAAGAAGCATTAGTGAAAGGTGCTTAGAAGTCAAGACTAGAAGCATTAGTGAAAGGTGCTTAGAAGTCAAGACACAAGACATTAGTGAAAGGTGTCTTGTAGATCTAGTCAAAGGCATTAGTGAAAGGTGCCTTCGATGTACATTCGATATGGTGTGTTTCGATGTACAAGATAGACTAGTATTAGATCCAAGGATATTGATATCCTTGATGATGTCGTAAAGGAGTAGATCTCCTTTGGGATTAGTTGTTGGTGTAGTGTGGTAGTAGTTCCTCCATTGCAATGGAACTAGGTGCTTAGCCTAGCACCTAATAAAGGGTAGGCGACGTTATGAAGGTGTAGTTCACTTTGGAGTGAAAGAACTAGGTACTTAGCCTAGTACCTTATAAAGGGTAGGCGACGTTGTGTAGGTGTGGTTCACCTTGGAGTGAAAGAACCCGGTGGTTAGCCTAGCACCGGAAAAAGGGTAGGCGACGTTGTGAAGGCTTCTCCGCCATAAGGAGATTGGTGTAGTGTTTACGAACTCTCGAGTAGGTGACTCGGGGAGTGGAGTAGGGCAAGGAAGGTGTCCTTGTAGCCGAACCACTATAAATACTCGCGTTGTGGTTTTGTGCTTCTTACTCTTATCTCTTCATTACATATCTTTATATGCTTGTTTATCAACATCCAACACACACAACCAAATAGATTGACATAAGTAGATCTAAATAGCTTAAAAGGAAGTTTTAATTGGTAAAACTATTCAACCCCCCCTTCTAGTTTTCCACAATTGGTATCAGAGCTTCGTTACCAAGTTTCTTGAAGTATATTGTACTTTAAAAACTTGATACGATCCATGGTTAATTGAAAACTACAAAGAAGGTTTTTCATAAAAACAAACACCATGTCTTTTAAAACTATATGTTTGGATGTTGATTTGATAACAACATTTTTCTTATTTATTTTTTCATTTAATTGCACTAATCTTCTTTGTCATGTTGATTAGTCAAAGCTCATACCCACCAAGCTTTAGGAGTCGCTTGGTAACAAGAATACCTTCCTTAAGAAGGTATCTTAAACGCAAAGGAGCGGGAATAGTCTAAGTGACATTTGCCGTGTCATTTGTAAAGACATTCCTAAGTGCGCTAGAGGTATGATTTTCTTTTTACTTTGCTTGATAATTAAGTATACCTATTTAGGTATTTATATGATTATCTTTTGTGCAAATTACATGGTTTACATGAAGCTTCATTAGGAAGCATTTTCTTACATATGTGTCTTATTTCTCGTCAAAAGTCGTGGTATATAAAACTTATGTTTTGTTTTCTTTAATCCAATAATAAAACAAAACACAATTTCAAAATTCCTCCTTCCCCATAAATACTCCCATCATCGACCACTCTATCAAACCCTCACCTTTTCAAATCTTCCAATTTCAAAAATTTCCTCTCACTCAAAAACTTCATCTTCCTCCTCATTCCATCTCAACCGAAACCAAGAAGATCCGTCTTCAACATGGTTTATATCGCACTCGTGCTCATCGCCTTAACACTCATCGCACTTGTGTTCCCTATGATGAAGTTCACATATGGAGACATTTACTTTGTGTTGTTAATCTACATTGGGATCATATACCCAATCCTTTGTATCATCCTTAGCATTGAAATGCAATATTACTAATAATTTTTGTAGAAAACTAGAAGGGGGTTGAATAGTTTACCAATTAAAAACTTTGTTTTGAAACTTATTGAAAGATCATTTGATATTGATCTTGGATATGTTGATGAAATATGCAAGCAATATGTAAAGAGTAAATAAGGAAAGGAATGATCAAACCACAACAAGTTGTTTATAGTGGTTCGGTCTACAAGGACTCTTTTTCCTTGCCCTACTCCACTCCCCGAGTCTCACACTCGAGAGTTTAACTTCACTAGTCAACAAGCTCCTTTCACCGGCGGAGAAAACCTTTACACTTCGCTTACACTATTTCCGACACTAAGCTAGATGTCGAGTTCTTTCCAAGGGTACAACTACTCCCACACACCATGTATTTTGAGGACTAAAATACTAACCACTCACACTCACAAGATTATGATGGTTTAATACAACAATGAAGTATGAATCAACACTAGATCATACAACACTAAACAAACAAGACTTCCAACTTCTCGTTTGAAGCTTGACTGTGACTTGATCTTCTTTGCTACAAAGAGATCACTAATATGATATGAAACCGAGTTAGAAAGGTTAGAGAGAAGATATGTAGAGTATATTAGAAAGGGATGAAAAACTACTTGGTTTGGCTTTGCTATTTATAGCCAAAATGGATGTGAGCGTCCACGGACCACGGAACCCTTAAAAGGGTTCCGCCTGTACCATTTTGGTACCGCCAGTCCGACGACTAAGATATCAAAATCTTTGCTAAAGTCAACTATATCTAAGTGAGATTGTGCAAGATATAAAGAGTACAAATCCACACAAAATATCTAATGAAATCTTCCAATGATTTCCATGATACATCACATGATGTCATATGTTGTATTTCTATTTTTAGAAATATGCAAGTACTTAAGTAGTGTTTGGATTTAAGAACCTAACACATTCTAAAAACTACTATCATACATAATGATTGGAGTCAAATCAAGATGTCACTAATCATAAATGTAAATGCTTGAATGATGAATATATTGTTTGAAAAAGCTTGTTTTAATATCTATTAAACTTGACAAGCTTTAAGCTTTTATACAAATTAAATTTACTTTTGTCGTTAACAAAACTTAGTTAAAGATCAAAAATATAAATAACGTTTAATGACGATATTTGTATTAATAATCTCCCCCTTTTTGTTGAGGACAAAATATAAATTTTATTTTTATAAAAGATACAAAGTTTGTGCAAGAGTTATAACAATATTAGTTTTAGAACTTGAAAAGGAAATGATAATGCAAGTGTATGATGTTTGACTTTTCGAAAAGTCAAAGTATTCACTAGTTGATGCATGATGTTGACTTTTCGTAAAGTCAGTATGCGATTGACTTTTAAGAAAAGTCAAGTATTATCAATGAGGTATCATGTTTGACTTTTCACAAAGTCAATGTATGCAGTTGACTTTTCGTAAAAGTCAAATGTAAACAAGTTCAAGTTCTATATTTTCTTCCCTTTTGTCTCAACAAAAGAAGAGGCGATCGGAATGTAATGAGCCCGAGCCATTATCTCCCCCTTGATCAAAGCTCCCCCTAAATTGGGTGCTTAATGGGAAGATACATGGATTGTGAAAATAAAGCTACAAAAAAAATGTTATTAATAATGATCATGCACAAGCATTTCCAAATACTATGTAAAAGTACCAACACTATAATAAAAACACCATTCATTAGTTAAAATTTTCATGAATAAAGATCATGAAAGGAGAACACAATAATGTGTTTTAATACAAGAAAAAGAAAATAATCCTAAGAAAAGAAAACTTAGAAATGCTAATCTATGACCATCCTAATGAGATGGTGGATGAGAAAGAGCGTTGAGGCGCTCAAGGATGTGATTGAGGATGAACCTCATTTCCTCTTGAAAGTCATGGACCATAACCCGGTCCTTTCAATCTGGTTTGGGCCGTTTGCTCACAAGTTGAGCAACCATGCCTAGGGGTAGTATGTTTGGGAAGGTTGTGGTGGTGGAATGGTAGATGTGTTGGTGTTGTTGGGGATGTTTGGGGTGGTCATGATGGAGGCAAGCAAAGCATTTTGCATTTGCATAGTCTCACTTAAGTGAGAATCCAAAGATGCCTTTGAATTGGTAGAGGTTGTGGAGTTCGCTTGAATCTCCTCTCTAGTGGGATTGGCATCCCACATGTACTCCTCAATGTCCTCAAGATGAGGGGACATTGATGTTGGGAGTGGATGGTCCCCATACAAAGGACCATGAATGTCTTTGTGAATGGGGTGGAAGAGAAGAGGTTTTGGCCCTAGTGGGGCGTTTGGGTCAAAAGATGACCTTGGTGATTCATGAGCTATTCGCTCAATTGTGCCAAAGGATGGCAATGGTGGTGGATGATTTGGCCTAGGAGGCCTTGGTGGTGAAGGTGGTGAGGGTGTTTTGGATGTTTGGATGGGTGTCGGTGGAGGTGAAGTTGGTGTTTTTGTAGGTGGTGGAGTGGTGATCACAATGTGTGATTGAGTAGGTGTAGCCAAGGTAAGGCTTGTATCATCTCGGATGGGAGATGAGATCGTGAGTGGAGAAGACTCGGATGAGGAGCTAAGGTTAACAAAGCAACAAGGCCTCACACTAATTCTAGCGGTTTTTTTGCAAGGTTTTGGAGAGGATTTTGTCATTTTTGACTTGGGTTTTCTTTGCTAGATAATAGTAAGAATGAAGAAGGTGTGAGGATGATCATGGTAAAACCTTTCAATTTATAGAAGTGAAAATTATGGAGAAATGTGTTTGATTTGATGTTAAACCATTGAAGAGATGAGGTTCTAATGATTTGGATGTGGGTTGAATGCTAGTCATATCACCCAAGTCAATCCATACAAGAGAGATGGAGTGAAGAAGAAAAGATTTGCAATAAATGTGTTCTAATGAGTGGAGTTTCTAACAATCGATTACCCACGGTTTGAAGGTACCAAAATTTGGTTCCTTCCTTTATGCCAAAGGGCTCCTTGGGTGGATTTTTCAAATTTTGAATTTTGGTGGAAATGGATTTTTATATACCTAAGTGAATTATACTAGTTCTAGTAAGAGTATAAACTGGTTAAGATTGATTTCTAAGTAATGGATGGTAATTTGAAATCACGAAAGAGTCGAAATTCAGAAAATTACCTGGAGGATCCACGACACCAAAAATGTACACGGCCGGAACCCTAAAAAGGGTGCCGTGCCGTCCGTCCGCTGCAGTGCACGGTACCAATTCACATAACGGACGGTACCAAATCGTTGGTGCCGTCTGATCCGTGTAGTGCAGAAAAGTAGACAGAGTGAATTTTTAGGTGTCGGGGACTTTTCTGAAATCTGAAATTTATCTCAAGAGATGTTACACTAAACATCTCTAGTTAGGAAAAGTAAATAACACATATATAAACATAGTGGAGCATGTATTTTGAGCAAGGCTTTTTGATTTTCACATTATAGTGAAAATGGGTAAAATTTGATAGCATACTTGTGCTATCCCCCTGCATGAGATTGTTAGCATACAACATTGTTTCAAGTTATATTATCATCCTACATAATAAAAACAACTAATTAGTATCAAACATTAATGATAATGTATTGTTCCAAACACTCCTTAAAGTACCCTTATTTGTCCAACTTCTTGTAAATCTTGTTCATCATCCTACCAAGGCACTTGAACATTCCCTTAGTTTGCTTGAATTCCCAGATTCATTTTCAATCTTGGGAAGAGACGCATAATACTCATGAGGTGGGAGACGAGAGCTTGGAAGACCATCCTCGGAGCTATTTGATGATGATGATGATGATGGAGTTGGAGGTTTTGCTCTCTTGCCTTTTGTCTTAGCAACTCGTTCATCACTCAAAGGTACAAAGATGTGAGGATGAGTTCATAGTGAAGGTGCATCCCTTTGGGGTTGGTGGAATTGGTGCAAATTTTCTATAGAGACGGGTGAGAAGCATCCCGTATGGAAGAGCAACCGATCCTTGAGTTGGAATATCAATCATTCTCCTAGCGATGTAGTAGGCTAAATTGAATGGTTGTCGGGTGGACAAGTTGTAGAGCATGTGACAAAGGCAAGCTTTTATGTGATCCCTATTTCCTATGGTGCTAATGACGTTGGCTCTAAGTAGCTCCTCCCATTTCTTAAATTCGGGCTTAAGTTCATTTAGCTCCATTCCATATGGATCTCGGTTTACCTCTTTTCCCTTTCGGGTAACACGGGTTGTATCACCCTTTGGGTTAAATAGGTGTTCACGGATAACATCCTTATCGGCCAAACGAGTTTGGTAGGGAAGAGTACGGTCATTGATTGCATCAAGAACGGTGAGTGACCAGTTATCCGAGTAGACAAAAGTCCCTCGGTTGGGAATTCCTAGCACTCGAGCAAAGTTGGCTAATGTGATGGTGTAGTCGTTTTGATTGATTCTAAACCTAAGACAAAATTCATCATCGTCTTCATCACTAAAGCCGGTCACACTAGCATAGAATTATAACACAAACCTAGGACAAATTGGTTCATCGATCTCAAGGAGACAATCGAATTGAATGGCGGCTAGTTCTTTACGGAGATTGGTATTTTCAAGGAAGGATGAGTGAATGGTTCTACCCTCATGGAAATACCTTGATTCTAGACCCTTAAATATTTCTACTTGTTCCTTGGTAAGTCCTTTGGTTTTGTGGTGTTTGGGAATGTAGTTAAGGGTGTCTTTGTGATCATAGAATCTTGCGGCTACCATGGTTATTCCTAAGGACAAGAATTGATATGTTAAAAATGAGAATAAACTTTAACGTTTTGGTTCTAGTGTGTGCCTATATGAAAACAATTTGGAGTTGCGGTTATCTCGACTCATTTTATGCACAAAAATAGTTTTAGTGGGGTGTTTGGCAAATACTATGAGATAACCCAAATGTTCCTAATTCAATGTGGCTTCATTTGAATATACCCGGGAATGCATATTAGTTACGCAATACCTTTAGTATTCAAGAGCATGCAAGTGATGAAAGTTTGACGTTTCTATTTGTATTTAACAATGAAAAACTGTTTTCCTACAAGTGAGAAGCTTTTCAAAAATTTTGACATGGGGTGTTTGGTTATTTGAATAAGGCCTTATAGTTATTATCTATTGATTAGTGGGAAGCATGATTTGTTTATGCAATATGATAATGTAGTACCTAATTTCAATGACTAGTTATGCAATTTGCCAATTGAATTCATATTTAGTATAAAATCATACATAAAACCCCATGTAATGATTTGTGATAGTTTTGTGCATAAATAAGAATCCTAGACTCAGAATTTAGAGATAAAATGTAGTTAGGATACTTACAATGATGTTATCTTCAGTGATTAGTGAGTAGGAAGGTGTCAATAATGAGCTTGGTTTAATGTTTACACGCTTTGGTAAAGTGGGTTTTGAGGAAGAGGATGTTTTGTATATAGCGCTTTGTTTCAGAGACACCACGGACGACGGCACCAAATATTTGGTTCCGTCGTGTTGTCGTTGGTGCCGTGGCTACGATGTACAAGACAAAAATTGTTTTGTTTTGACTATTCTAATGTTTTGGGCTATGTTTATCCTACATGTTTGGTTCCATTAACCCTAAACCAAGTCTAAGAAGATTAAAAGGTTCTCGTTTAAGAGGCTTAGTTAAGATGTCAGCAATGTTGTCTTTGGAGGATACTTTCTCGATTGAAATGTTTCCTTTTTGAACATTGTTGCGAAGAAAGTGATGACGGATTTCAATATGCTTTGTACGAGCATGTTGAACGGGATTCTTGCTGAGATCGATGGCTCCTTTGTTGTCACAAAGTATCACAATGTCGTTGAGATGAATTCCGTAATCTATGAGATCTTGCTTCATCCAAAGAGCTTGTTGACATGCTTTTCCGGCTGAGACGTACTCGGCTTGATGAGTTGAGATGGCTAAAGCCGTTTGCTTCTTTGCAAACCATGAGGTGAGACAATGTCCAACAAAAGTGCAAATACCACTTGTACTTTTTCTATCGACATAATCACCGGCATGATCCGAGTTGGCATACACTATGGTTTCTATACTCGTTCCTTTGGGATACCATAATCCTAAACATGTTGTTCCCTTAATGTATCTAAAAATCCTTTTTAAGGCTTCTAAGTGTGATGCCTTTGGGTTTTCTTGAAAGCGAGCACATAGACAAACACTAAACATAATGTCGGGTCTACTGGCTGTAAGATATAGTAGGCTACCAATCATTCCTCTATATTTAGTGTTATCTACGGATTTACCTTCTTCGTCCTTGGTGAGTTTAGTGTCCGAGGACATGGGTATTTTAGTTGGTTTGGAATCTTCAAGACCAAATTTCTTAAGCATGTCTTTTATATATTTAGATTGGTTAAAGAAAATGCCATCTTCTAGTTGTTTAATTTGAAGTCGTAGAAAGAAGTTTAATTCACCCATCATACTCATTTCAAACTCGTCGTGCATGATTTTAGAGAAATCATCACATAGTTCTTGACAAGTTGATCCGAATATAATGTCATCAACGTATATTTGAACAATGATAATTCGTGATTCCTTTTTCTTGGTAAAAAGAGTATTATCTACTAATCCCATAGTGTATTTGTTATCAATAAGAAAAGTCTTAAGTCGGTCGTACCAAGCTTTAGGTGCTTGTTTAAGGCCGTATAATGCTTTCTTGAGTTTGAAGACATGATGTGGTTTCTCAAAGTCGGTAAAACCGGGAGGTTGAGCAACATACACTTCTTCATTAATAAACAAATTAAGGAAAGCACTTTTAACATCCATTTGAAATAATTTAAAGTCATAAGCACATGCATAAGCAAGTAATATTCTAATAGATTCAAGTCTAGCTACCGGTGCATAAGTTTCATCATAGTCAATCCCCTCTTGTTGATTATAACCTTGTGCAACAAGCCTAGCTTTGTTTCTAGATACTACACCATTTTAGTCCATTTTATTTGAAGACCCATTTTGTTCCAATTATAGTTTGATCTTTGGGTTTTGGAACTAATTTCCAAACATCATTTCTAACGAATTGGTTTAATTCTTCTTGCATGGCTATTACCTATGATTCATCTTTTATTGCTTCATTTATGGTTTTAGGTTCAATGGTGGATACAAAACAAAAATAATTACTTTGATTTTGGGCTTGTGACCTTAAGGTTCTTTGATTAAGTTGTCCTATGACCTTTTCTAAAGGATGACTTTTAGATTCTTTGATGTTTATAATTTCCTTATTTAATGGTTCATCTTCCTTGTTATTATTAATTTGACTTTCTATTATTTGACTTTCAACTAAGTCATCATCTACCAAAGGTGATGTCTTAGAGGGAGGTGGACTTTCGTCAAATGTTATGTTCAATGATTCCTCGACTATCATTGTTTCTTTATTTAGGACAATGTAAGCTTTACTAGTTTGAGAGTAACCAAGAAATACACCTTCATAAGACTTTGGGTCAAACTTGGTGAGATAATCCTTAGTATTAAGAATAAAGCATTTACAACCAAAAACTCTAAAATATCCTAACGTTGGCTTTTTACCTTTATAAAGTTCATATGGTATTTTGTTTAAGAAAGGACGTATTAAGACTCTATTTAAAATATATGTAGAAGTGTCAACGGCGTTACACCAAAACTTTTGAGGAATGTTTTGTTCATTAAGCATTGTTCTACTCATTTCTTGAATTGTTCTATTTTTACGTTCTACTACTCCATTTGATTGAGGTGTTCGTGGAGCGGAAAAGTTATGTGTTATACCATTTGTATCACAAAAGTTTCCAAATTGGGTTTCGTTGTCAAATTCACGACCATGATCCGTTCGGATTGACACAATTTTAACACCTAGTTGGTTTTGAATTTTCTTGCTAAGAATTTCAAATTTATCAAAAGCTTCATTTTTGGTTTTCAAAAACAACGTCCAAGTAAACCTTGAGTAATCATCTACTATGACCAAAGTATATAAGTTGCCTCCGTAGCTTCTTATAGCGGATGGTCCAAACAAGTCCATATGTAATAATTCTAGACACTTAGATGTGGACACCATATTTTTAGATTTGTGACTACTATATGTTTGTTTACCAATTTTGCAAGCGTCGCAAAAGTGTTGGTCATATTTTAGTTTTGGTAAATTCCTAACTAGCTCTTTTGAAGATAGGTTTTGTATAAGTCTCATATTAGCGTGACCTAGCGTCTATGCCAAAAAGATGAGCTATCGTCTAACGTTGTTAGGCAAAGTTTGTCATTAGATGTTTTATCTATTTTCATGACGATATGTTATTTTTCCTAACTCCTTTAGCTATGGTGATACCATCTTTTAGTATTTTACTACCATTTTCATCAAATAGCACTTTATACTTTTTATCACATAGTTGGCTAATACTAAGTAGATTAAATCTTAACCTATCCACATGAGCAACATTTTCAATAGTTAGGGAGTTATGAGCGATCGTACCTTTGCCAATGATTTTGCTTTTGAGATTACTACCAAAAGTGGCATTACCTCCGTCATACTCTTGGTATGATGAGAAGAGACTTTTGTTGCCCGTCATATGCCGTGAGCATCCACTATCTTTTATCCATTCATCAGGTTCCAATCCAACTTTCAAGCATACCTAAGAAGTAAATAACTCAAGCATTTGGTCCCCAATATCTCATGGGTCCGTTTGGGTTAAACATACCATTTATTTGATTCATGTATGGAAACGATGGGTAAGAGTTCCATGACATGTAATCTGGAGTTTGATATGGTCTAGGAAAGTTTTGATTCCAACCGTTGTGTTGGTAGTTGGGTTGTACGTTGTGGTTGCTCTTAGGAAAGGGGCGTTTGGCAAAGGTGTTTTATATCGTTGTTGAGTAGTTTTGATCTAAATTCATTTTGGCAAGTCCTACTCGATGTAACAATGGTTTTAGTTTAATACTATCATTGGTTTTCTTTGTTACTTTGAAAAATTCATGACGGTCCGTATTGCGAACATTACGTCCCTCGAGGTACCACGGCACCATTTTGCTGTGGACGGAACCCTTATTTTGGTTCCGTCTGGTCCGTCTTTATCTTCTTGTGATTTTGACAAAATGTTCGTCCTTTTCGGCCGTTTTGTTTTGACTCTTTGAATTAATACCTCATAAAAACCTAGCCCATTCATGTCTCACGGTGTTTTATGGATTTTAACTATTTCATCGGCAAGAGCGATGTTTTTGTTAAACCTTTTGAACTTAGAATTATTTTCGATTAGAACCTCTTGTGTGAGCTTTAGTTTTTCTATTTCAAGATTAAGCTCTTGACATGATTTACAATCATCGTCATTTGCTTTTCCTTTTTCAAGTCGTTTTGCTTTTTCTTTCAACACATATACTTCATTTTCCAAAAATTCCTTTTTGGTTTCTAAAAATTTATTTTTAGTTATAATTTTTAGACTTAGCTCATACAATTGATTATATTGTTTTTGCAAAGTGTCATCATCTATAGAAGAATAAGAAGAGTCGGAAAGTACCTCGTTTGACTCATGTGCCATTAGAGTGATCTCTTCCTTGCTTGATTCTTCATTGTCTTCACTATCACTCCAACCACCACTTACAAAAGCTCGTTGAGTTTTGCTTTTAGGTGGCTTGGGACATTCTCCTATGAGATGACTTGCATCACCACATCTAAAACACTTTCTTTCACCTTTACCCTTTTTGTCATCCCGATCTTTTCGGAATGGCTTCTTTTCTTCTCGAGGTTGTCTTACAAACTTTCCTCTTCTTCTAAAGAACTTCTTAAAATCTCTAACGGCCATGGCATACTCCTCATCTTCACTACCGGAGCAAGATTCGTCGTCATCGCTTGATTCCGCCTTTGCTTTTAGAGCGACGGATTTGATCTTCTCCCTTCTTCCTTTGATGATCTCTAAATCTTTCTCCATTACCATTTCGTGAACTTTGAGGTTGCCAATTAGCTCGTCTAGTGACATTTTTTAGAGATCTTTTGATTCTTCAATAGCGGTCACTTTAGCTCTCCATTTGGGATGAAGTGCTCTAAGAAATTTCCTGACAAAGTTCTTACTACGAAAAGATTCATCAAGTGCTTTAAGTGATGTAATAATAGTATTGAAGCGAGCAAAGCCACAATCAATGGTTTCATCTTCAGGGATAACGAATTGTTCATATTGTTGAACAAGAAGATCAATTTTGTTATCCTTGACTTGTGAATTACCTTGATGTGTAACAATTAAAGATTCCCAAATATCTTTGGCGGTTTCACACATAAAAATTCTTTCATATTCTTTTCTAGGTAAAGCATTATATAGCATCATTTTAGCTTCATTATTTTTAGCAACTAATTTCTTTTGTTCATCAACATAAATATCTTTTGTTGTAGAACTAAAATCCCCTTTGACAATAATAAACCAAAGATCTATATCTTTTGATTTTACATATGTTTCAAAACGGTTTTTCCAATAGATAAATCCATTGGTTTCAAAGAGTGGTGGTCTTTGCATAGATTGCCCTTCTTTAAAGTTTTCAGAATCCATGGATCGTTTCAAGTTTATAAAATACAAGTTATTTTAGAAATTCTTGAGCAACGAGGCTCGTACCAATTGTAGAAAACTAGAAGGGGTTGAATAGTTTACCAATTAAAACTTTGTTTTGAAACTTATTGAAAGATCAATTGATATTGATCTTGGATATGTTGATGAAATATGCAAGCAATATGTAAAGAGTAAATAAGGAAAGGAATGATCAAACCACAAGTTGTTTATAGTGGTTCGGTCTACAAGGACTCTTTTTCCTTGCCCTACTCCACTCCCCGAGTCTCACACTCGAGAGTTTAACTTCACTAGTCAACAAGCTCCTTTCATCGGCGGAGAAAACCTTTACACTTCGCTTACACTATTTCCGACACTAAGCTAGATGTCGAGTTCTTTCCAAGGGTACAACTACTCCCACACACAATGTATTTTGAGGACTAAAATACTAACCACTCACACTCACAAGATTATGATGGTTTAATACAACAATGAAGTATGAATCAACACTAGATCATACAACACTAAACAAACAAGACTTCCAACTTCTCGTTTGAAGCTTGAATGTGACTTGATCTTCTTTGCTACAAAAGAGATCACTAATATGATATGAAACTGAGTTAGAAAGGTTAGAGAGAAGATATGTATGAGAGTATATTAGAAAGGGATGAAAAACTACTTGGTTTGGCTTTGCTATTTATAGCCAAAATGGACATGAGCGTCCACGGACCACGGAACCCTTAAAGGGTTACGCCTGTGTACCATTTTGGTACCGCCAGTCCGATGACCAAGATATCAAAATCTTTGCTAAAGTCAACTATATCTAAGTGAGATTGTGCAAGAAATGAAGAGTACAAATCCACACAAAATATCTAATGAAATCTTCCAATGATTTCAATGATACATCACATGATGTCATATGTTGTATTTCTATTTTTAGAAATATTCAAGTACTTAAGTAGTGTTTGGATTTAAGAACCTAACACATTCTAAAAACTACTATCATACATAATGATTAGAGTCAAATCAAGATGTCACTAATCATAAATGTAAATGCTTGAATGATGAATATATTGTTTGAAAAAGCTTGTTTTAATATCTATTAAACTTGACAAGCTTTAAGCTTTTATACAAATTAAATTTACTTTTTTCGTTAACAAAACTTAGGTAAAGATCAAAAATATAAATAACTTTTAATGACGATATTTGTATTAACAATTTTGTTATCTTTGTTATTATTTATTTTCTTGTGATTTATATGTTTCATATTCCTTCGTGATACATTAGAAGTCATGTATGCATGCTAAAAGAAAATGTAGGATAAAACACTTCTCGTGGTATAAAAATGTAAAACCTATGTTTTTATCAAATCTGTTTCTGTTACTACAGATCCACGGATCCCTTTTGAAAAGGAACCGTGGGATCCGTCCTACTGAAGAACAGTTTTTCATGCAAATTAAAAACCATTTTTTTTTCTAAAAGTAACACTCCACTAGAATGTCAAAACCATAAGTGAGTCAAATGTTCTTCTTGTTTAAAAAACCGTTGTTAATAAAAATCTAATAAAAACGTTAGATAATCATAGGTTGACCATAAACATCACCTCTTATTAACCCATCACTTCTATAGGTTCAACTATGACGCATGAATACGAGTTTGATTTTTCACTCACTATCGTCTACACTCCTAACATCTCTCTTGAGCCCAACACACCGCAATCATGTCCGGGTTCAACAATCTCGAAACCCTTCACTTCCATGAAGGACGACAGATACCTCTCTACAATTCAAGAAGGTATCAATACCTCCTTCCGAGCCATAGGACTAGAATGTCTTTTTAAATTCAACGAGAAGATATGTCCAAGGTTCATAATGGAATTCTTCCACAAGTCGAACTCGTTCGTAACGAGGATCGCTTTCTATCTCTTTGGTTTTATATCAAAACCAAAAGTTCACTCTAACCCTTGGGCATTTTGCTCACATCCTCCGGATTCCAAATCATGGACAATGTGCCTTCACCAAGATTGGTCTCTTGATTCTCTCTTCAAATTTCGTGAAGAAAATAGCCCATATTGTTCACACATACCCTCTCCTAAGATTTAAATCACATAATATGCAAACCTCGACCATATTACTCCGATCCAAACATTATCTTTACAAGGATATCCGAGAAGAGTACAAGCCTCTTGCACTCATCCCACGTGAAAATGTTTGGAGCCTTAGGGAAATCGAGAAATTCTTCCCGCTTGTTGTGCTCACATGTTGGACTGTTTGCTAACACAACAACCATACAATCTTGCCTACTTCTTCGCAAGGCGAATTGCAAATCTTCAAGGCTCCAAGAATAAACTCATCCCTTATGGAATGTTCTTGACACGCCTCTATCATAATGTTATGCACTTCCATCCTCAATTTCAAATTCCGTTGTACGTACTTGTGAACAAGATGATGGAACCGCTAAACATATCCCTCATGAAGACTTTCTTCATTCTTGATTCCACCAACACTCATCAATCACATAATGATTCTCCTAGCGAAAAAACTCAAGGAACCTAGTAGTATTCCAAAATAGGATCAATTCTATTGTACTCGTGCTTTATCAATGTAATCCAATTTCCTTCATGAAATAAAACATCTTACATTTGATATCTTAGTATTAGAACTCTTTTTAGACTATCCTTGAGATATAATGCATTGTCAAGATCATTACATACCTTTAGTAAAAGTCCTTATCAAGATAGGTTGATCATTCCTACTCACACACCTAGATCACACTCTAAAATGCTTGTAGATCTACCATTTCATTTTAATCCATTACTCTTCCGCTCTCAAACTCACACTTCATTTTCTACTTAGTCTTTGAAATCTTTCGAATATGGCAAAATTGATCATAAATCATCCTCACCTCAAAATTGATCAAAGTTGATCAAATTCTAGTTTTCTCATCTCAAAGCTTCTAGGATATTTTTCAAAACACTATCCTAAGTCACAACCTGATCTCTAGGATCATTTAGCTTCAATTGACACTCTCATCTTTAGTTTCATCCTTGCTCATCCATTGGTACTCTTTGAAAGTTCCAAATCCTTCCATAAAAGACAATCATTAGCTACATCACTCATTACCTTCAAGTACTTGAGCACCGCTTCATTTAAGACACTTAGGAGGACTGAAACACTCAAGATGATATAGGTCTTAGATCTTAGAAATATCATTTCCACTCTTTCATAACTGTTGAAAGCCGGATCCCTAGGATTAGCCTAGATGGATCCCTCTGAGGAAGGAACCGTGGGATCCGGATGACAGTTTAAGTCAAATCTTGCTAAAACAATCATTTCAACTCATCTTCCTAACTCAAACACTCCATCTTATCTTAAATGAGTTCCTAGATCAGTGCAACCTCTAAAGTTGACTCTTGTGCATGTTAATCATCACATTCCAATGAATCCTAGTGGCTTAAGGCTTAAATGCACTTGCCAAATCTCTTGGTTTATAAACCACTTTGTTAGGACCTCCCTAGTCATCACTCTCATCCTAACTTTCAAAGACTTTAGAAATCTTTGCAAACCTCTTGAAATCATCTCATCATGAGGAAAACCCCAAGTAGTAACTTATCCACCAAAGAACCACCCATGAAAAAGGCGCGTGTTATACAAGAAATCTCTTCAACCGAATCATCTCCGGTCAAGCCAACAAATGATAGGATCCTTCATCATCCAATCAAACCAATTCCTAAAAGGATAGTACCCACAAAACTACCAATGCTAAACACCACCATACCTCCTAGGCCAAACAATATCATCTCCACTAAACCATCACCATTAGTTCCTAGAGCTATTTCGTTTACATCCCCACTATCATCACCATACCTCTACAATTTAGAGGACTTGCCTCCTAGGCCGTCTCATCCGCTTCCGCCGACAACATTTTACTCATTAGGAGGAATAATGGTACAAAATCAAGGTGTTGAGTCCACACTTGCTCCGGCTTCCTTTTCGCCGTTTCCATCATATAATCCCATTTGGATTACGATAAATCATCAAAGTCAACCACCCGACCATATGGAAGTTGACACTTCTCTACCACCACCATCATTCTTGGTCGAGCCATTCTCAAATGTGCCTCCTCCAATCCCTCCATCGTTTGAAGCTCCACAAGCCGCTTCACTTGATCCTTCGCATCAAACCATCTCATTTCTTCCACCACCACTACCTAGCCATGACAAAGATTGATATCATTTTCAACATGTTGAAGGTTTGATACATGAAGTACGAGAAGACCAACGTTTCATGTTCTATCATCTCCTCGAACGTTTCGACGAGATCAAACCTAAACAAAACTTGAGCTAGAAGATTTTAGTGGTGTCCTAGCATCAAGCGATAATTGGTTTAGAAATTCCTAGCCATGTATTTTCTTATTTTCTTAGTTTTTAGAGTCATGTATATCATAACTCTAGTTTTATTAAAAGGAATTACATGCTACTTGTTATGTTTCTGAGCATATGATTACCTTGTATTCATATCTCATTTTTGTGATATGTTATATCACCTGTGCTGAAATTAATCAGCTACTACGGATCCCTTAGAATTGCCTAGATGGATACCTACTAGGAGGGAACCGTGGGATCCGTGAGACAGAAAGCTTTCTTTCTACTAACTTGAACCACATTTGCATGAAATTGTGAATTATACTTGCTTTCTAACCTTTGTTTTGTAGTTATTCAATTTACACATGAAGACTTTGACATCCTAAAGCTAGGGGGAGCTTTATGTCAAAGCAATACATTGCAAATCACTTGCAATACTAGGTTTACATTTCATGACATCCCCTTGCAATATTGCAATCATCGAGGGGAGTACATTCGTCACTTAGGCGAAATCTTTGCAAACTTATTTGCAAACAAACTAGATTAGTATCACTTTCTTGACGCCTTACATAGGGATGGACTCGTCAAGGGGAGTAAAGACGAGATCCGTTCCGTTACTTGCTCTCTATTTTTTTTATTTCTTTCACATGTTTTTCTTAAAAGCGATATGTTGCTTTCCTTCAAACACTTTTTTTCGACAAAAGGGAGAAGAAAGTAAAAACTACAAATTCAAACTTTTACAATTTTAGCTTTTCCTTAAAATAATTTTATGTTTTGTCATCAACAAAAGGGAGATTGTTAATACAAATAAGCCGTAAAAACGTTTATTTATATTTTACGATATTCTAATTTTTGTCGATAACAAACGTAAATTATTTTAACGAAACAAATAAAATACGTAAATTGTTTGAACTAATAGTTTCTAACATATTCACATTTTCACATAAAACACTAAAACAAGTATAAGTGATTTTATGATTTAGTAATACATATGTACAACAACTAGTGTTTACATATTTGGATAAAATATACACATAACTAGTATGTAGTATATTGGGTAATATAAATGGGTAGAAACTTAAGCATCACAACCCATTGGGCAAATACATTGAATGTAGTTGGGTACAACCCAAAGCCCATAACCCATGGATCTTGACCCATAACCCATTGCATGACATCATGCTTATATCATACATGGAAAATATTCATAACCCATGGATCAACCCATACCCAAGTGACCAAGTGCATTGCACTCAAAGATACATTGTATCTAGCCAAAGATCCATGGTTCAACCCATGACCCATAACCAAAATACCCATGGGTAAAAGGGAGCGTCCCACGGATCCCTAGCTTAACGCTAGACGGATCCTTTGTGGAAGGGATCCGTGGGATCCGAGGAACAGTAGGATTTTTCCTCTATAAATAGTGAGCCATTTCTTCATTATTTCTCACCCCTTTCTAACACACTTTCTCCCCGAGTTAAAAACTCACTAACCTCAGATCCAAGAGATCTATGTTTGTAGTTTTGTTTTTGTGTGATCTTTTAGGTTCCTCTTAAAGGCAAGATCACCACCTTTTAAGTCAAGCAAGCTCAAGTCCATGAGTTGCCATGCTTCCTCATCATCAAGGCTCTCAAGTCTTCTTGTTGATGATTCCTTTCTTTCTTCAAAGAAGTGTAGTGTTGAAGACATTATTGAAAGATGTCTCAAGTGTCAAGACGAAGATATTAGTGAAGGGTATCTATCGTCTATAGGATAAGCACTTGTGGTAGGTGCTTAGAAGTCAAGATAAAGAAGCATTAGTGAAAGGTGCTTAGAAGTCAAGACTAGAAGCATTAGTGAAAGGTGCTTAGAAGTCAAGACACAAGACATTAGTGAAAGGTGTCTTGTAGATCTAGTCAAAGGCATTAGTGAAAGGTGCCTTAGATGTACATTCGATATGGTGTGTTTCGATGTACAAGATAGACTAGTATTAGATCCAAGGATATTGATATCCTTGATGATGTTGTAAAGGAGTAGATCTCCTTTGGGATTAGTCGTTGGTGTAGTGTGGTAGTAGTTCCTCCATTGCAATGGAACTAGGTGCTTAGCCTAGTACCTAATAAAGGGTAGGCGACGTTGTGAAGGTGTAGTTCACCTTGGAGTGAAAGAACTAGGTACTTAGCCTAGTACCTTATAAAGGGTAGGAAACGTTGTGTAGGTGTGGTTCACCTTGTAGTGAAAGAACCCGGTGGTTATCCTTGCACCGGAAAAAGGGTAGGCGACGTTGTGAAGGCTTCTCCGCCATAAGGAGATTGGTGTAGTGTTTACGAACTCTTGAGTAGGTGACTCGGGGAGTGGAGTAGGGCAAGGAAGGTGTCCTTGTAGTCGAACCACTATAAATACTCGCTTTGTGGTTTTGTGCTTCTTACTCTTATCTCTTCATTACATATCTTTATATGCTTGTTTATCAACATCCAACACACACAACCAATAGATTGACATAAGTCGATCTAAATAGCTTAAAAGGAAGTTTTAATTGGTAAAACTATTCAACCCCCCCCCTCTAGTTTTCCACAAAACTGATTTGAGATTTAAATCACGATCTCTCCCCCTATCAAAAATTTCAAACCAATTGAGATTTTGGATCCCGGTTGATTTAAATCATTTGGAAAATTTTGGGGAAAGACGTAGCTTGATTTAATTTTTGAAATTGACTGATAAGGACCAATTATAGACATTAAAGATTGTTAGTGTCAGGTATGATAGTTTTTAAGAGATCTTTAAGAAAAAATAAAACAATTTCACAATCAAACAAGAACAGAATAAATTTCATTTTGAAAGATCTTTGAATTTTAAATAAAATCATACCATGACATAACATTAAATCTTTATAACACCACTTATTATTGTACAAAACGGACTTGATAGATGAAATATCGTTTGAAAATATTTAGTTTGAAATCACTCTCCCCCTCAATCAATGACCGTAGTCGTTGATTGAGTGACTTATGTTTAAAAATGAAGTCCGGTTGATTTCCAAAGTTTGAGTTCAATTTATTTTCAAAATAATATTTTTTCCATTTTTAAAACAATTTTATCAAATTTGTTGAAAAATGGTATTATCACTATTATCCTGCACAAAGATACGTTAGGTGGTTGAGCCGCTTTTGTTGTTGTTGCTGAGGGTTTGAAGAAAACCGTCTGCAGATGCAGCGAGACCTCTGACGTTGCATTTGTCATGCCAACTCTCCGTAGAGGTCCAATTAAACTCCGTTTCTTCATTTGATGATGAAATAAACCATATGCTGATGCAGTGAGACCTCTTACGTTGCATTTTTTCATGCGAACTCTTCATAGAGGTCAAATTAAGCTCCGTTTCTTCATTTGTCAACCCAAGATATAGTTACCCTTTCCTTTCGGCATCCAATCATCTTCAATTGTGGGATCCGGATCGGGAACATTCTTATATACCAATATACCTGAATACGTTAGTGAACACACATACAGATATATGGTGGTCGACATCACCCAAACAGCAATCGACTAATAAAAGTCAATTCAACATATCAAACAGATCATATAAAGCATGGGAATAATGTTTTTATCAAACTCTAATCATCTAATCCTAACAATCATATCCTAGGCACCTAGTCCTTCGACGCAGGTTAACATGTTTTACATTGAAGTATATAGGATAATAAGATAAGCCCGTTAGATGATATAAATTTGAAAACATTCTCCCCCTCAATCAATGACTCGTTTTCTGAAAAGTTTAAAAGCGCTGAAGTCATTGATTGAGTTTGCAAATTTAATAAAAACTCTGATTCTGATTGAGTTTTCAAGCAACTCATTTTCCACCATTTTGAACAACAAATATTTTTCTGAAGAATTTTAGACGGAAAAACATTTGTGTAGCACGAAATATTTGAAAATTGGTTTAGCGCATCACTTTCCTTTCTTGAAGAACGGGGTTGCTATCTGAAATAATAGCAAACCATAGTTAAGCACGGGTTACAGTCTGAAATAACTGTAAGCCATAATTATAGACATGTTTTGAAAAAGAATATTTACACCTCCTGCTCGAACTTCATCTATGGTCACGTGCCATTATTGAATGACATTTCTAAGACCGTAGATGTTATCGATACCAGAAGACATGTCTTGAGAAAACAATATTTTTGGTATTTTCTGATTTTCTAATTTTTATGGGTTTTTGTTGATTTTATATTTTTCTATTTTCTTTTTGTTGGTTTTATAATTTTGTATTTTGCTTTTTGATAAATATTTACACAGATAGAGTAGATGATATAGTTTAAGAAGATGATGATACGAGTACCGAGATAAGGATATCGAGCAGCACGTCGTAAAAGATAGAATTCGCCATCTCTTAAACTTCTACCACCAAAGCTTCCGAGGCTCCAAAATAGAAGATAGAACATGAGCCTTTGAGAAAGAGAGACTTTGGCAGCTTCCCCCCAAACCGAAAATCCATTAGATGAGCAAATTCGAAGCTCTATTTCAAGCTTGCCTTAGCCAGGTGCACAGAGAAGTACACCATTATCATAAATCCCTCTGTTCCTTTTAAGAACGATAGTCGAGATTCTTCGTTTGGGGTTATATCATCAACAAGAACAGCAACGTATCATCCCACTCTTTAAATTTCTTCTCATATTTCATTTCCACTGAAGTCTGAAGCGATCCATACCAAAAAGTTGTCAAGAGACCACTTCCCCAAGTAGATGAATTGATACAATCGGTCTCTTAGACTAGAGCTCACGAACCCGAATACATATATTCGAAGACGGAGAAACTTATACCATCAGTAGCAGTTAAGTCCAATAGCCAAAGAATAACCCCGATGTATACTTTTCTCTCCTTAAAGAAAGTGTATGAAGCTCAAGAACCCAAAGTACCGAATGCCCAAAGAGAGAATAACCGATAACATTGAAGAAGCGGGCCGAATCATCGATTATCTCTCGGATGACTATCTCTGGATGTCAACTCGAGAATAAATGATTATATCTACGAATCATGATTAAGCACTCAAGTGAAACAATGGCGTCCCCAATGTACACAATCTCTCCCCGATGATTGTGATAGCATCGAAATCATCACACACTTGTGTACCTCTTTTATCATCAGAAACTAACTCTTCCATCTCTTCCCCCACATAGTTGGAATAAGAACACTAAACACCATGAGTCAAACCTTGAGTTTCTCTGCGGTAATGACATTCGTCTTCCCGGGATATCTTCAATCACTTAGAAGTATTAAGTTCATCAAGTTTACTCGCGTTTAGATGCGTGTCTCCTTCCCCCTTGCTGGTTTTGATACTTCAGAATCAGCAACACATTGTAAGCCCATATACTCGAAATCATGTTGAGAAGAATACTTAGAAGTCTTTGTGAGAATCAACTTGCTGAAGTAGAATGTGAGCAAGTCTAATTAGGGATTAAATCTGACTTATCACTCTCCCCCAATTAGTGCTCTTCCCTAAACCGACAATCTATTTGATGAATGCCCAGATTAAGAAGAAGTCTTTAGATAATCAAATGCAACTCGTCTTTAGTCTTCTAACATGCAGCAGAAAATGTAGAACAGACTGTAGACTCGAACTTCTTCAAGATTGTCCAATTGGGGAATAGAAAGTCAACATCTTCAACTCACCAAATGCATTCTCGTTAACATACAAATAGAAAATCCCCTTAACTAAAATCCCTCCCAATCAAACAAGAACAGAAAGATGTTCATCAAGGAAATCAGCCCCGCAACTGGAAGCACTTTGTCAATAATCATAATCAACCCATGTGAAGATGTCAACCAACGGCTCTTAGAAGAAAACGCATGTGAAGATGACCCGATAAGAAGAAGCTCGGTACTTACATGAGTTTGGAGCCGTTTGACCATTTATTCTTATATATCAATCAACCATGCAGTAAATTCACACTTCTTCTCCCTCTCAAGAATTGCATACGGAGTTGCCATTCTTGATTGAATAAGTGAAAATCATCCAAATGCATTATATTCACACTTCTTCCCCTCAAAGGTAGCATATGATGTCGCCATCGTTATTATAATTGATCAAGTGGAATAAGAAAACAAATAACGGTAGCCCGGTTTACTTGATAATTGAAAGCGCATGGAAAACGTATGAAGCATGTTGATGAGAATGGTCATAATAAGAAGATTTCTCTTCTTCAAAGATAATGTGCACTGAAGCGTACACATTTCTTTTCTTAAGCGAACGAGGCTTGAACTGTTGTGTTCAAACGTCATAAGAAGATTTCTCTTCTTTTAAGTATAAAGCGCACTGAACCCTACACTTTTCTTTTCTTTAGAGAACGAGGCTTGAACTGTTGTGTTCAGACGTCATAAGAATATTTCTCTTCTTTCGAGGATAAAGCGCACTGAGACGTACACTTTTCTTTTCTTTAGAGAACGAGGCTTGAACTGTTGTGTTCAAGCGTCATAAGAAGATTTCTCTTCTTGGAAGATAAAGCGCCTTGAAACATACACTTTTCTTTTCTTTAGAGAGCGAGGCTTGCCTTTGTTGTGTTCAAACGTCATAAGAAGATTTCTCTTCTTGGGAAGATAAAGCGCCAAACGTACACTTTTCTTTTCTTTAGAGAACGAGGCTTGAACTGTTGTGTTTAAACGTCATAATCTCTCTTTTCATCTACTCTTGGCAAACTTGTAATCAACCCCATTATCATTCAAGAGGCTCTTTGTAGTGACGGTGATGGAGAAACCAATATGATGAATTTGACCACGAAGTAAACTAACCCGAACTCGGGACTTAAACTTGCACTTATGTAACAGAGAGCGGTGCCAAGAGTTCATCCTCCATTGAATCTCTAAGTACTCTATACTCTTCATCCAACCAACCATCAAGTATAAGACGTACATCACCTCTTGAAAATCCACAATTGAATGTGACACTGAGCACTACAACGTAACTCCTTAAAGTGATAGTTATTTTGTGGTGGTAATAGCCCAATTCCCCCAAGTGGTAATAGAAAAGGAAAAAGTCACCCAACAATAACTAGATTTCCAGGTCTTCGTTTTTGAAAATGCTCAAACAAGGATCTCGAAGAATCTTCATCCAACCATCCCCGATACCTTCAGATACTAAGTACACTTGCCCGTGACATTTCACTTCAACCTCAAATAGATAATACTGAATTAACGCCGTTGTCACATCTTCTGGTTAAAAGCTCAAATCTAGCCTCCTTTGACGTTTTAAGTGAACTATGATAATGGTTTCATCCCGACCATGGTTAGAAGCACATAACCCCGTAAAACCATGTAATAACCAAACTGCCATGACGAATATCCAAACACACATCCAATTCATGAAGTACACCCTTTTATCCCTTCTTTGAAGTAGAAAATGTAGCACCAGCATCATATAAGACCTCGAAATACACTTTCCTTTCTCCAGGATGGTTCCATCATTACGGGATTTTACAATTCTATGGTTTAAACCGACAAATAGTTTCTTTCGCGGGATTTTACAATACCAAGAATAAACCATAAGATAGATCCGGAAATGCACTTTACTATTACCAGGATATTTCCATTGTTACAGGATTTTACAAATCTATGATTTAAACCGAGAAATAGATTCTTTCGCGGGATTTTACAAAATCAAGACTAAACCGTAAACAATGTCAGCTTGAATGTGCTATGACAACTTTGGTTTCGGTGAATATCTGTTTTAGGGGAACATGCAGCGGTTTTAACAACAGTTCATTTTCCATCATCAACAATTCTTCACCCGAATGTAGACAACTTCACAAACCATACTAAGTCAAGTATTATAAACTCCTTTTCCTTAGAGGTTAACCGTAACACATCGAAGTACACGCTTCTCCCCCATGATGGTTTCGAACTTTCGGAAGCATCATAACGTGTACGACCAGTTGCACGAGAAGTTCTTGTCATAAGCAAACATCTTGAAAAATCATGACTGACGCTGAATATTCTTGAAAGATTTTGCTTAGACTGTGAAGTATCATTGACGTTCTGTGGCATCGAATATCCCAATAGAATTGTTGTAAACAAACCTCCTTTGATTCACCGGCTAATAGTAATGACCACATATGGGAGAGCATTTCGCGTCAATAATACCATACAAAAACCCTTTAGTCATTTTTCACTTTTTCGCTCAAGCCGTGAATTTTGTATCCCTCCGTGAAATTCTTAATACCAAATATACCAACTCATGAATACCAAATAATAAAAATTGTATCCAAAGTTTTTACAACAATTGGATAAAAACTTGTATTTGATATATCTGAATTACTAAATCAGACCAAAACAGTGATGTCAATATTGGATCATCCACGTCCAAAACCAATAGAGAAGCCTAAAACCAATTGAGAAGCCCACATCCATAACTAATAATTCCTGGCCTAGTCCAATAATAATGTTGCACGGTTCACAGATATAAGTCCAAAACCAATTGAGATCCGGTTGTATATCATACCCTAAACTCACGCTTCATATTATCCTAATGAACATAACACCACAACCCTAAACACATAGATGTACGCCTCCATCTTATTCGGGTCACCAAATTTCATCTCAAACCAAGAAAAACTTATCTCAGATCTATCATCACTCACAGCTCCATTTTATCATCAAAAATCATCAATCGTACCATACCTTGATGTTTGTCAATTATTTCTCAAGTACGGATAAAGAAAATAACAAAGGCTTCTAGATCCATTTTCGGGTCTCAGGTAGGTTTATCTTTGTTTTTCATTTGATGGTCATGTCTAACCGAATTCAAAGAAAGATTATAACACAATTGTTATAAATCGTTCTTGAATAATTCGAAAATGAAAGGAAGTTAAGCTTCTAAATAATCTGTGAGGAGTATAGTTCAAAAAAATCTTGAAAAAGATTATAAGGAAAGTTGAATATTCTGAGATTCTTTTTTTTTTCATTTTAGCTTCGAGTCGTGTGATTAGATGTGAGTTAGGGAGTGATTGTGAGGGTCAATTTGTGAGTCTAGATGTAGGATTTGGTATGGTTTTGATTGTTAAGGGTTAGGACATGGTAATAGAGTTTGGTCGATCTGAGCATAACTTTAGTTTGGCATTTGGTTTTGAGGTCATGTGGTCAAAAAAAACAGTCATCATCTTCTTATACCCTTCAGACAAGTCGCTTCTTGTCACAAGTCGCTTCTTGTCACAAGTCGCTACTTGTCACAAATCGCTACTTTACACAAGTCGCTACTTTACACAAGTCGCTTTCAATAAAGCGTTTGAGACAAGTCGCTTTCAATAAAACGTTTTAGACAAGTCGCTTTTGACTTTATGACTTTTTCCGGCGAGTTTTTCCGACCATCTTCATATATAACCCAGAAAAACTGCTGTGAGTATTCATTTTGACCCTTTTGACCACAGTTTGACCACGTATAATTCACGGATGAAGAATGGTACAAAAAGTCACAACAATGAATATAGCAAAACTGACTTGGGACAAAAGATTGACACAAGACAGAGTGTACAGAATGGACCATATGACATTTTTTGACCAATAAAAAGATACATAACAACTTGTTTAAAAGACTGTTTACCCGCAGAATAAACGGAAAAAAAATTCCGACCACAAAAAATACACAAAACAGTTTAAAAACATGTGTCAAAAACAACAATAAATCATCAAAACATAACCATGGCTCTGGTACCAATTGTTGGATCATTCATATTGTGTTGTATGATGATTCAGGTGGTCTAGGAAGGTGATAATACAAGTAAGCCATGGTTAGAGAGATGAAGAGAGGAGAGGGTGTTTTCTAGAGAGAGAAACAATACAAATGTAAGGTTAGATCATGATAAAGCACCACCCTTCCCTTAGTGGGAAGGGTATTTATACTTACAAACTAAACGCCCTCTTGTCGGGCTGTGGATCAGGCATACAGTGGGTAAAGACCTGTCCTTCCTCCACGGAGTTACACTAAACTAATCGCTACAAAGTAACTAATAAACAACTAAATAGCGTAAACAACGACAAGTCTACGAGCTAACATATGCTAGAACATTATTGGGGTGACCGACACTTTCACATGGAATTTCCAATTCCTAACACGAGTACAAAGGCAGACACTAAACATGATATCGGGCCTACTCGTCGTTAGGTATAATAGACTACCTATCATGCCCCTATACTTAGTGATATCCACGGACTCGCCTTCTTCGTCTCTCGTGAGTTTCGTTTCGTGGACATGGGCATTTTCATAAGTTTAGACTCTTCTAAGCTAAACTTTTTAAGCATCTCTTTAATATACTTAGATTTATTAAAGAAGATACCATCTTCTTTTTGTTTTATTTGTAGACTAAGGAAGAAATTTAATTCGCCCATCATGCTCATCTCAAACTCATCATGCATGATCTTGGCAAAATCATCACATAGTCCTTGACAAGTTGAACCGAATATAATGACATCGACATATATTTGAACAATGATGAGATGTGAATTGCGTTTCTCCGTGAAAACTGTATTGTCAACCATTCCCATGGTACACTCATGTTTAAGCAAGAAAGCCTTCAGTCTACCATACCAAGCTTTAGGAGCTTGTTTGAGGCCATATAGTGCTTTCTTGAGCTTATAAACATGATTCAGTTTTTCGAAATCAACGAATCTCGGAGGTTGCGCAACATATACCTCCTCGTTGATGTAACCATTTAGGAAGGCACTTTTCACGTCCATTTGATATAGCTTAAAATTTAAGGCGCAAGCATAGGCAAGTAGTATCCTAATAGATTCTAATCTAGCAATGGGTGCATAAGTTTCATCATAGTCTATACCTTCTTGTTGGTTGTAGCCTTGTGCTACTAACCTTGCCTTATTCCAAGATACGACGCCATTTTCGTCGAGTTTATTCCTAAACACCCATTTAGTTCTTATGATGGTTCGGTTCCTAGGTGGAGGGAACCCAAACTTGATTTGCGGTGAATTGATTTAATTCTTCTTGCATAGCAACTATCCAACTATCATCTTTCATCGTTTCACCTATGTTCTTGGGTTCTACGATAAATATAAAACAAAAAAAAACATTAATTTTGTTTTGTGCTTGTGACCTAAGGGTTCATTGGTTTAGGTTGCCTATGACATTCTCTATTGGATGATCTTTGGATTCCTTGATATTTACTATTTCATCAACTTCGCCTATTTCATCCTCAATGTCATTCTTTAAGGTTTTCTTTCCATTAACCTTAATGGCTTCTTCCTCATCTAAGTCATCATCCACCAAAGGTGATGATATAGTTGGGGGAGGACTCTCATCGAATGTCACATTGAGTGACTCTTTGACTTTCATTGTTTCCTGATTTAGGACAACATAGGCTCTACTATTTTGTGAGTATCCTTGGAAAATACCTTCGTAAGACTTGGGGTCAAACTTGGTGAGGTAGTCTTTTGTGTTTAAAATTAAGCATTTGCTTCCAAACACTCTAAAGTAATCTAAAGTAGGTTTTCTACATTTCAAGATTCCATATGGAGTCTTTCCTAGGATTGGTCTAATCAAAATCCTATTAAATTTGTAAGTTGAGGTGTCTACGGCATTACACCAAAACTTTTGAGGAATTGATTGTTCTTTTAGCATCGTCCTACTCATTTCTTGTAGAGTACGATTTTTCCTTTCAACTACCCCATTTGATTGAGGAGTGCGCGGAGCCGAGAAGTTGTATGTAGTACCATTACTATCACAATAAGCTCCGAATTACACTTCATTAGAAAATTCCCGGCCATGATCCGTCCTAATGGAAATTATTTTACAACCTAGTTGATTTTGGAATTTCTTACTAAAGATTTTGAATTCCTCGAAAGCTTGTGTCTTATTCTTAAGAAACCTAGTCCATGTGTATCTAGAGTAATCATCTACGATTACTAAGGTGTAAATATTTCCTTCGTAACTCCGTACGGAGGATGGATCGAAAAGATCCATGTGAAGGAGTTCTAGGAATCTAGAGGTCGAAACTAAGTTCTTAGCTTTGTGACTAGAGTAAACTTGTTTTCCAACTTTACAAGCGTCACAAAAGTGTTGATCAAACTTAAGCTTAGGTAAATTTCTAACTAGATCCTTAGATGCTAGAGATTGTACTAAACGCATATTAGCATGACCTAGTCTTCTATGCCATAGAGTGGAATAATCATCTATCGTACCTATGGTTTTGCCATCACACCCCAAATTACTCTACACTTATTGTTTTGCTAATGCTAAGAATGGAATTCGTACCTTTGCCTATGGTTGCCTTTATTACTACCAAATGTGATGTTACCTCTATCATATGCATTTCATGTCACAATCACCCAATCATTATATTGAACGACCTAAAGTGTCGTTTGAAAAGAACATCGTTTGATTTAATAAAACAATCGAGTTTACAAAGTAGGTCCCAAATGAAAATCAATTTGTGCGGAAATAAGTTTGTTACAATTCAAATGATGTTTTAAAGCACGTAAAAGCCAAGTGAGACACGTCGTCATCGCGACTCCATGATGTGTCCAAATGCATGCCATGAAGTGAATACCTTAGATACCGAGATAAAACATGCTAAAAGTGTCAACACAAAGGTTGAGTGAGTTCATAGAGTTTGTTTTGAAATGTAAAGCCTTCCAAAATCGTTTATGCGACAAAGGCATTGTAAATCCACTCGGTTCCAAGTTCCGCCCATACAAAACTTGCAACCCGTGTATTCACAACCCACCGCCAAAATGTGTATAGTTTATGTTCAAACATATGATTTCAAATGAATTCACAATAGTACCTAACTCGACGTAGAACGATAGCACTTAATCAATAAAACTAGACCTAATGTATCAATAGTCAATCGATTTAGAACGTTATCTGACGTAGAACCATAGCACATAATCAATAGCACCTAACTCAATGTATCGAAGAGTCAACGATTTAGAACGTTATCTGACGTGGAACCGTAGCACGCAAACAAGAACAATTGATATAGAATAACCTTTGATTTAGAAACAATGGTAATCATGGTAGCATTTAGCCTTAAAAATCTAAAGTACTTATGAAAAAAAATAGTTAAGCATGTATCTCCCCCAAAACAGTACAAAACAATTGAGAGTGGGGCTATGAAAACTCACTTGGATAAACTGGAATAATGGCAAAAGTGAGTACACCGAGGTATAATGTGATGCTTTAACCGGGACCTATTACGAATGATATGATATGTAATGAGTTGCAATGTAATGTTATGCATGCATTTCGTATGTTATTTATACCCTTTGCGAGTTTTGAAAAATATTACTTATCGTCGAAAAATACTCTTTTGACGTCTTGACCCTTCAAAAATCACTTTACAAGTTTTTACGTCAAAATGTCATCCTACAATGGTTTCGTAATGAGTTATGGTGAAATTTTCACTTTTCGACGTAAAACAATGTCGTCGGAATTTTCATGAAATTAACAAAAATGGCTCCGAAAAACTAGTCGTAAAATGGTGTACGTCGACCGTTAGAGAACGAACTCGACGGTTTTGGAAAGTTTGTATCGATATCTAGAAGTTTCAGTTCAGGAGTTTTCGTCCAAAAGGTTTCGAACATAAAGATAATAAGGGTTAAAGATAGTGATTTTTGCTAATTGTTGTGAAAAAAAATGAGTTTCGGCCAAGTTTAAACATCCGTAAATAATTTATTACAACTCCGCTATACAAACGGCTTGTCGTTTTGAAAAATATGGTCGGTGAGCTTGATTTTATTAAAAGACAATTCGTTCCAAAAAGTTTTGCATCATGGTTAAAAACAGCCTCCAACATGGACGTTACAGCTACCGTAACACTTGTATCGTAAAAATAATATAGTTTTTCAGAAAATAATAGTTACGGCAATTTCACGAAAAAGTGCATATCTTTGTCGTTTCAAATCCGTTTTCTACGTATAATACGTCCTTAGCTTCGTATCAAAGTATACTAATATATTTTTGATAAGTCGAAATAATTTGTGAAGCTTAAGGCTCGTTTTTGACTCGAACAAACCAAAAACAGCATGCTGAAATTTCAGAAAACTATATTTTTCGTCGTCAATCTTGTAAAATCCATAACTTCTTCGTTATAAGTCCGTTTTTATCCGTTCAAGCGGCCACGGATTCGTTTTAAAGTATATTTTCTAAATATCAAGGCCAAAATGTCGTGCCTACTGTCGGTTTTTCCAGAAAATCAAAATAAGGACAGAACCTATTTTATAGTTATCGAAAATAGTTTTTCTCGGACAAAACCTATTCTAATCCCTTCAAATCAACTCCAAAACTAATCTAATCCTACCATACACCTTCTTAGGGTGTCATGGGTTCCTAGACATCATCAAGACCAATGAATACCAAGGGGATATTTATAGGATGACCATATATATATAAACTCCAAAAATCATGTAAATGGTATAAATCATATATGTCTTGCATGTTTGTACCAAAATGAAAAGATACATATGAGATGATAAGAAAACATGAAAATGAAAGAAACATGCTTACAAGTGATTATGATGAGGTGCAAGTAACAAGGTTAAACCTAAACACTCTTGGTTTTTATTTCAAAACCTTATAAAGAGTATTAACTAGATTGATAAAACACTTGAGAAAATTTTGATGATGATCCCTTTGAAACTCTTGATGTGGCGGTTCTATTGGAGAGAAAACAAGAGAAAGTTGCTACTAACACTTGAAAAATTTTGAGGAGAATGAATGAGAAATAATGTACAAGTAAGACTTTAGGTTGTGTAAACTTTTAAACAATCAAAGAAAACCATGCTTCATTTATTACTTCCTCCCCTTGGTCGCCAAGGGGAGGTATTAGAGGATATTATGTTTTTTTTTTTTATAAGTGTATAAGTATGTATAATTTGTTAAAAATGGATATGTAAGTAAATGTGTAGATAATTGTAACTTGTAAGGTAATGTGTACATTAGGTAAAAGAGATTTTTAATAGACCAAAGTAGAATGTAATGAGATAATAAAAATTGTAAAAATACATTCCTTGTGAAATTTGAGTGATAAAATAATTATCGAGTAATTTTTAAGAAAAACGTCGTAATAATTTAACTTTAACGATTTATGTACCAATTAAATTTAAAACACTAGGTAAACTAATAATATAGTTTTTATAACTAAATGTAAGTATAAAAATGTGTCGGGATCATTTTGAAAGTAACGGATTAAATATTCAAAATAATAACTCACGCGATAACGTTTATTTAATATAAAAATTACGCGTTAAATGTGAAATGAAATGTCATGAATGAACTATCATGATGCAAATGATGTCAATGAAATGTAGACTAAACTTAGTCCATATGAAATGTTCGTGATGATATGATCATGAATTCGCCGCTAAACCTTTAAGGTTACGCGAATTTGAAACACATAAACTTAGTTTACGATAAATGTTGAAATTGTGAAACTTGAGAAATGACTTGAAATTGCGAGTTGTCACACATTCGTCGAGCTCCAAGTCGATTCCCAGGCATATCTATTTAATTAAGACAACAACTCAAGCATTTGGTCCCTAATATCTCATGGGTCCAATATTATTAGTGTTGAACATTCCAAACATTTGGTTAGGATGTTGAAATGGAGGACAAATGTCCCAAGGCATGTATCCATGTTGTTGGAGGTTGTTCCAAGTTACAGGATAGTTATTTGGATAACTTTGCCTTCTAATGTTGCCTCTAGGTTGCGGTGTGTTAGACCTTGGTTTAGAATTATTTATTCTTCTAGGTGGTGGAGTTTTAGATCTAGTATCGGGTTTTACATAACCAAGTCCAGTAGTAGACAATGGTTTGTAAAAGGTATTAACTACCTTTTTACTAGCAATTGGCACCTTGGTATAATTAATTACTACATGACTTGGTTTAGGACTCAAACTATTTTTCAAAATTGAAGCAGACTCACCCATTTCAGCAGACGGTACCACAGTACCACTAGTTTTAGTGGTGGCGTCGGTGTCTTTAACGGTACCGTCCACTGCTTCGACAGAAATTGTGGGTTTTACAAATTCTACTTGTTTTGTTCCCTTGTTGAAGCTTTATTTGTATCAAAACATAATCCCGTTCCGGCATGTTCAATATATTTAATGTTTTCTAACATATCGTTAAGAGCTTTTATTCGTTTTCAAATCTAGAGATTTTAAGAACGTTTTTCTTAATTTCTTCATTTTCTATTTGAAGACTTTGACATGACGTACATCCGACGTCGACCTCTTTATTTTTCTCAAGTTTGTTAACTCTTTCTTTTAGTTGTAAATCTTGAATTTCTAGACTAATACTTCTAGTTTTTAGCATCTTTTTTCCAGAAATGATTTTAGAGGTTACTTCACATAACTTATTATAATCATCTATAAGTGAGTTATCATCTATTGAGGAATTATCATTACTATAGTATGAAGAATTGGAATGTACTTCATTCTGAGTGTGATCCATGAGACATGTTTCGTCGTTGGGCTTTTCCTCTTCCTCTTCATCTCTATCACTCCAAGAAACTCCTACGAAAGTTCTTTGGTTCTTGGTTCTCGGTGGTTTAGGACACTCTCCAATGAGGTGGTTTGGATCTCCGCATCTAAAGCATTTCCTATCACTCTTTCCTTTCTTATCATCACGATTCTTTGAGAATGACTTCTTTTCGTCACGAGGTTGTCTAACGACTCTACCTCTTCTCTTAAAGAACTTATTTAAGTCTCTAACCGCTAATGCATACTCTTTGTCTTCACTATCGGAAGCCGAACTTTCTTCGTCACTTGACTCCTTCTTGGCTTTTAATGCTAGAGACCTAACTTTCTCTCCTTTTCCTTTAATTATGTCGAGTCTTTCTTGATTATCATTTCATAAACTTTCAAGTTTCCTATAAGTTCATCAAGTGATAATGTCGCCAAGTCCTTTGACTCTTCAATAGCGGTGACCTTTGCTCTCAATTTGGGATGTAGAGCCCTAAGAAACTTCCTAACATAATTCTTGCTAGAGTAACCTTCATCAAGAGCTTTAAGACTAGTAACAATAGTATTAAATCTAGCAAAAGCATTATCTATAGTTTCATCTTCCGGAATGGAAAATTGTTCATATTGTTGCACAAGAAGATCAATATTGTTTCCTTTGACTTGATTATTACCTTGATGGGTAACTAAAAAAGTTTTCCAAATTTCTTTTGCCGTATAATATGTAAAAATTCTTTCAAATTCTTTCTTATAAATCATTATTTTAGCCTCATTATTTTTGGCTAGTTTTCTTTTAAGAGTGCCACTTTGTTTTTCGTAAGGAATGATTTCATTCTTGTTAGTTTCCGGATTCTTTTCAATAGGTTTAAAATCACCCTTGGTAATAACATGCCAAAGATCAATATCTTTTGATTTCACATAGGTTTCAAATGTTGTTTTCTGATAGATAAAACAATTGGTTTCAAAAAGTGGTGGTCTTTGCATAGATTGCCCTTCTTGATATTTGTCGAAATCCATTGATCGATTCAAGCTTTAAATTACAATTTATTTTAAAAATATTGACCGACGTGGCTCTGGTACCAATTGTGGGAAACTAGAAGGGGGAGTTGAATAGTTTACCTGTTTTTTATTTAGTTTTCAAAGTTTGTTTGTGAAAAAATTTGATTGAGTCCTTTGTGAAATCAAGCCACAACAATATGAATCTTACTTAACAAGACTATAATAGATAAACTACAACAATAGAAAGTAAGTAATGAAAGTAAAAAGTAAGAGATGGAAAGATCAAACCAAGACAAGAGATTTATAGTGGTTCAGTCACGAAGCTCTTCTTCGCCCTACTCCACTCCTCGAGTACCCAACTCGAGTGTTCTAAGCACTATGTCAACAAACTCCCTTGAGGCAGAGAAAATTGTACAACGTCGCTTATCACAATTTCTGACACTAAGCTAAATGTCGAGTACTAATCTAGCTAGTACTAATCTCACTCACGATCTACCCGATCCTTGCTAGTCACACGAACTACTAGATCACCACGATCTAGAATTGATCCACTTGATCAACACACTAACTCACAAAAAACAAGAGACCTCCAAGATCTCGACAAGATCACAATGATCCACACAAGTTATCTAAACTAGACTCAAGACTACTTGATGTATATCAAGATACAACAAGTGTGTAACAAATGTTACAAGTGCATACTACTATGACTACAACACTAAATATCTTCTTGATACAATGTGTTCCTCTCTTGCACTAGGAGAGGAATGAAGGTGATCACTTGGTTGGAAGAATGGATCACTCTAAAATAAAAGAAAACTATATAAATGATCAAAAGAGTGTGTGTGTGTGTGTGTGTGTGTGTGTGTGTGTGTGTGTTGTGTGTGTGTTAGGAGACTTAAACTCAGAAAATTTTGTGTGAAAAAAGATGAGAAAAATCTGTGAAATGGGCTGGTATTTATAGGCACAAAATAATTGTTTGTTACAGTGGTGAAAGTTTATTTGGGGAAGTTAGGAGCTATTTGGGGGGGGGATAACTGTTGGGAGTTTTTTAACTTATTTTTCCATTAAAACATTTCTATAATATTCAAAATTAATATGCAAAATGTATTTTTGAAAAAATGTTTTGTCACATTAAAAATGTGAAATTTGAAACACAACTTCACTTCTTTGATCACTTGTCAAGTTGTAAATTTTTTTGTTCTTACCTAGAGTGATGTATGTAGAAACGGGATATTTCGATTAAAAACTTGTTTACGTTAATTTTAACGTAACGTGTTTTTACATTTTGTTATCATCAAAACGTAGAGATATCGAAAGATGGCATTATCATTCTTTGCATCAAAATGTTGTACCTACAAAATCATTAGCACCTGCAACAACTAGTATATAATTCATAGATTTTGTTAGCACATCAATGTCAAACAACCACTTTGGTCCATTTCCTTCTACACAAGGTTATTCTCCAAAAATACAATGTGCAAGTTTTCTTCTACTTTTCTGGTTCTAATATTGTAAACCCTAAATGCCTTACTATTTTTAGAGTAACCAACAAAGAATTCCTCATCTGATTTCCCATCAAACTTGCCCGAATAGTCTAAGGTGTTAAGATTGGTAACATGACATCCAAATGGTCTCATAAAGCTTAAGGCAATTGTTCTACCTCTAAAAATTTCATAAGGAGTCTTGTTGTGAGGATTAACCACTAGTACCCTATTATGTACATAACAAGCAGTGTTAACTACTTCAGCCCAAAATGAAGTGGGTAGCTTATAGTCAGCTAACATGGTTCTAGCATCCTCTATTAGTGTCATATTTCTCCTTTCAACAACACCATTCTGCTGAGGAGTTTTAGCTACACTAAATTCTCTCTTAATACCTTTTTTCACAAAATTCATTCATCACTTTATTTTAAACTTTGTGCTATTGTCACATCTGATTATTATAACTTTCTTATAAACTAGGTTTTCTATCTCAGTTATAAACCTCTTAAGAATGTTACTGGTTTCATCCTTAGTTGCCATAAAGAAAACCCATGTGAACCTGCTATAATCATCAGTAACCACCAGACAGTACTTCTTATTCATTAGGCTACTTACAGAAGTAGGACCAAACAAGTCCATATGAAGCATGAATAATGACTGAGTATTAGAGTTTAAAATCTTGGGCTTACAAGAGGCTTTGTGTTGTTTTCCCTTAACACAGGCAACACAAGTATGGTCATTTTCAAAACATTTTGAAGGAAAACCTCTCACAAGATTGCCCTTAACAACTTTATAAATCAATTTTAAAGTCTACATGACCAAGCCTTCTATGCCAAAGCATCGATTCATCAAAAGTGGCCTTTGCAACAAGTCAAGTTCTCTTTAGATATAATGTTCTGCATATCAACACTATATACATTGTTCTTTCTAGGAACTTTAAGTAATACCTGACTTTCATCGGTCAACTTAAAGTTAGGAGATAGAACAAAGCATTCAGTATCAGTAAACAAAACTTTGTTCTTCTTAATTTCAATTCTTGTACAAAGTATACATCCTCAAAATCAAGTTTAGCGGTTTTTATTGTACCTTTACTAGTAATTTTACCACCTCTAGCTCCTCCCCCAAAGGTAACATATCCTCCATCATAAGCAATGAAATCTGAAAGATAGGACATATTCCAGTCATGTGCCTAGAGCATCCTTTGTCAACATAGCCCTGATTATTATTTGATGGATGATCCTGCACATACAAATAAAGGAAATTAGTTTTCTTTGGGGACCCAAGCCATTACTGACTTGGATCTGCCTCATGCATTAATGTAATCATGCTTCTTTAAAACAATTGATGCACCATTGGGTTTGATAGGTCTCCATACCCAACATTTTGAGGCCTTAATAACATTGAACATATTTTCCTGACAACATCTTCTCTTGGCCTATCAGTATTAAAACTTGGCCTGCCAGTTTTAAACTTTCTTGTAACAATATTAACCTTTTAATAACAGTTTTTGAAAGTTGATGTTGTTTGCCTTTGAAAGGGTCTTTTGACAGTTGATGGTGCTAGTTTAGAAAAGTGTGACATGGGTCTAACACCATAAACTGTTGGTATGGGGTAAGCAGTATTAACTCGCCTAGCAGTGTTAAATGATTTTAGGCCAATTTTTAGAAGAACTTCTCTAGGAGCCATGTTTCTGTGTACATTGGGGTGGGCATTAGGATGAGATCTTTTAGCAAAAGTATTATGATTTACCCTGTTATAGGTATTCCTATATACCTCCCTTCCCCATGGGTTAGAGTTGCAGTTAACATGCACATGATCAAAGCTACCACAGACAAAGCATGGTTTATTATACATGATAAAATCACTACCTAGTTGTTGGGATTTTTGATTGTTCCAGTTCCTCTGGTTTCCCCTAGGACTTTGTGATCTATACATCTCAGCAAATTTAACTGTTTTCCTATCAGGTTTTACTTGTTTAGGATTATTTGGAAAAACAGTTTTCTTTTCAGCCTTAACATCTGAAGATTCCATAAGAGAATCCTTAACCTTATTAAGAACATCTTTACTAACACCCTCACTAACAGTTTCACTAGGTTTAGGTCTATAGTGTGAAAATTCAGGTTTCTTAAACTCCTCTATACTTGTTTGTGACAAATCAACTTTAACAGGTTTATATACCCATATAATGGGTGGTGCAACATAATTGTATCCTAAACCCTTTCTTGGTCAAAGAATCTGAGACTCTATGATCTTATGAGAACATTCAGATGCATATTCATATTTCTCTACATTAGCTTTAATGCTATCTTTTTCTAGCTTAACATTTCCTAGCTCATTTGTAAGCATATTAATCTCAGAATCTTTATATAGCATATCTCTTTTAAGCACATCAATTTGCTCACAGAAAGCTTCCTCATTCTTTTTGTAGAAAACAAGTTGGTCTTCTACTAAGGCTAATCCCATTTTATAATTAGCCAGTTCAAACTCAGATTTGTTAAGCTCGACTCTTAAGTTATCTTACTGAGTTTTAAGTGTTTCATAGTTTTTCAGACAGGTTTTAGTACAGGTTTTATCATTATATACCTTTGAATCTGAAAATACCATGAGTGTCATGTTTGTAGGAGCTTCCTCATCACCCATAAAGCTCCAATCAAATCCAAGACCATCTATAGCTACCATAGCTTTGGAAGAAGTATCTTCCACATTCACTGTTCTTCTAGTGCTATCCTGAGTTCTGCTCATTCCATCTTGATTTCTAGGCCCTATGCACTCTCTGCAAAGTGTCCAAACTTATGACACTTGAAGCACTCTACCTTTGATTTATCAAACCCAGCTGCGTCGTTCCTACTTATGGTAATCTTCTTACTAGTCTTTTGAAAGAACCTTTTATCCTCATGCTTAGCAATGCCAATTGCCACTTCAAATCCATCTCCTGCGGATCATCCTAGTTGATTTGCTCAAGGTCTTCATGAGCAAGTTGAGATTCATTAGACTGATTGGTAAAGAAGGCATAGATAGTATCATCACTCAAACCAGCAGTACTAGCTTGAGTACTAACAGTACTATATTTAGTACTAACTCCAACAACAATATTAACCTCATTTGTACTTCCTATGCTAGGGGTAGCCATAAACACCATGTTCTGAGAGCCTGAATTTGAGCTTGAGGTTGCAGTCTTCTTCACATATTGTTCAACAATTTTGAAGTTGTTGTATAGATCATCAAGGCTCATAGTGTCTATGTCAGGCTTGTTGCCACAGACTACCACATGAGTGTTCCATTCAGTAGGCAAGCTTCTCAAGAACTTTGAATTCAGATCTTCTTGATCAATTTTAATATTCAGAACAGCTAATTTACCGATAATTTTTTTAATCATGTTATAGATAGAATCAACAGATTCTGAACTTGGATCATTGAAGTTTTCAAACATCTGCTTCATTAGGGTCTTTTGTGTCTTTTTAGCAGCATCATTACCACCAAATCTTGCTTGAATTACTTCAAAAAAAGGTCTTTGCATCCTTGTGCTGATTGAAGGTCATCAGATAATCATTTGGGAGTGTCATCAGTAGCATGCTCCTAGCTTTCACATCATTCTTCTTCTTATTCATTTCTTCTGTTGGTGTTGATACAGTGATGACATCATTAGCAGTATTTGATGTGGGTACACGTATGAAGGAGTTCCCATTCTATATGATGTCCCATAGCAGCATAATCCTTAACTTGGAATTATTGTTCAATTCTAGGCCTCCAAGTCTCATATCCACCTTGCTTGAGGATAGGTAACTTTGTTGTTGTTGTTGTTTGTGTAATCTCAAGATCCATCTCTTCTTACTATGCTTTAAACAATTCTTCTAATATCAAAGTTTCATAGACACAAGCTCTGATACCACTTGCGGAATCCCAAACTATAGATCAATTCTATAGCTTGTTTAAAGTATGTTGCTTTGAATAAATTCAAGACAACAAATGTAGAAACTTTGTTAATGCTCATGAGTATGCAGAATCTACTCAATAACACTTAGAAGATTATGAACAATGTAACCGTAATATGATCAAACAACAATATCACCAAAATGCTACAATATTATTAATGTTAATAATACGAGTACTCTGACTTAGTACTAGGGTTTACAACCTTGAAGCTATATCAAACTCTATGCAATTCGTATATGAAACAAATAACCTAGGATCTCCTTTTATAGACTAAAGAGTCCTTTACAAGATAACTATGTATCTCCTATATTGTTACAAAATATACGTATCTTCTAAATACATAAGATATATCCTAAATATCTTCATACATATCTCTTCACACGTCTTTATCAACTGGCAGTCTTTATCTTCATGTAGCAGTATAAACATCTTCAGCAATCTTAAGTTTAGTACTGGCAGTACTAACATTGCTCTGGCAAGACTCACTTCAGTTAGTACTTGTAGTGTAAACTGAAACTGTCTTGGCAGTACTAAGTGTGCAGACCTTTAATTCCCAACAGTGATTCAAGGTTATGTTGTGATAAGGAGATAAGTCTACAAGGATGCTTATGACATTTATTTGTTGACTAAGTTTTGATGAGAACAAGAGGCGTACATGTTTGAGTTATTATTGGGATGAAACTGGTTATTTGATGGTATATGGGTTGAGATTGATTTATTTTATGGGCTCATTATGGACTAAAGGTGGAAAATTTTGTGTTCGAATAGAGATTATATGACTTATTTGAGCCTACTGATTGAAGCTTTGTGTTCGACTGATATTTGTGTAGGATACAACAATACAGGTGGTTCGATATTGGATAATTTACTATTGTGCGTATTTGCTACAGATTTTAGATTTTGGAAGAGATGTTTATAGAAGTGTTTTGAATACATGAATTTATTTGAAACGTGGTAATAAGGGATAAGAGGTTATATTCGTTTTGTTTACTACTACTTATATGGTATTCGCGTGACACTTACTACTGTTGACCTTAAGTAAATACTGCTAGTTAATATTTACTACTGCTAGAGTATCTTGCTATTGTCCAACCATTTGATGTTGTTCTTCATTGATTACTATTGCTTGGTCTTGAATATTATTGTTAGTCATTTTTCAAACCTAATGATGAGAGATTAGTGATGTTCATTCATGGATGGTACTACATGGTATTCGACGCTACTGTCAGATAGTTATTCGTATAGCTCTTATGGTTGATTATATTGCTTTTGGTCACAAGAAATGATTAACACTTGGATTTCAGGGGAAGCACATTATAGAGTGTTTAATCATTTACATGCACCACATGAGGGGAAGGTTTTTACTACTGCTAGTCATTATTACTACTGCTGGTTTAAGTTTCTACTGCCTTAATTTCATTTTTAGTAAGCTTTTTGTGTTCATTCATGGAGGGTACTTTAAGGCATTGGAAGGTTGGAATGGAAGTGTAATATATGGTTTGTAGTTTTAAAGATCAAAGTTGCATTGTTCACAGTCCCCTAATTGGATTATGACAAAAAAGGGAAGAAGGCGTTACAAAGATGATTTGCAACTTGTAGATCCTTGGTGGTATAGCATGGATTAAGGGGAAGTTTGTTTCATTCATATATATTAACTCCAGGGGAAGTTCATGCTTATTTTGCTTTTGTCATTATCAACTAAGGGAAGATTATTGGGAATTATATTGAGTTGATAAGACAAAACAAGGTAACAAGAATGAAACATGGACTTAAAGACAAAGGAGGAGTTCTTCAAATGGTGAAAGCTTACAGAAGATTATTGTAAAATTTAGGAGATTTGATTTTTACCTAATACTTATCATTTGTAAACCATAGGTATCTCTATCATATAAAGAGATAGAGGGCGTTTGTTTTAGTGTGTGTCAAGAAGTGAACACCAGGAAAAGTGTGTGTATCCAGGCGTGTGCCATATGTGTGTGTAGCCTCAAGGTAATCAAGGTTTTCCTTGATCCCTGTTACTGTTAGAGATAGGTAATCATTATCTATTGATCATATAGAATTGGGGCTGGTGTGAATGTAATTGTTATAGAGAAGATGATTATGAAGAAAACCTTGTTAATAACATTGATGCTTATGTTTATTCCGATGTGCTTTGTATGTTCAATGTTATTATATATCCTAGACAAGCCTAGATCGAACTCCACATGTAGTAATTGAACCAGTTGGCTCACTCTTTAGCCATCTTCGTGCTCCTCCAATTAGGGTTTTGGAAGGATAGTAAGCATGATTTGATCTCTATTTATCCGTGGAAGTTTAAAAATGTCAGATATATCCAACACCTTCTCGTTATGCTCATTAGCATCCTCATCATCCTTTCCGCTAAAGGGTGTTTACCTTAGCTCCTTCATAATGTGACCTTTGATTTCAAACACAATGTTATACTTAATCTTAGGTAGCACAACTCCCGCACCATGATCGACACTAGTCCTTGCCATGTACTTTTCCATTGTCATGTCGTTAATGTCACCCATTTTCTTATTATCTGAAATATGACCCAAGAAGAATTAGTAGTGCAACAAGCTAAAAGTAAACTAACTAAACTAAATTAAACTAAAAAGAAACCAAAAATAAAAACTTGCTCTTTCGAACAGAACTTCTACAGGCCGTATAGGTAATGTTCCTATACATCGTATAGGTATATACACCATATGCAATTGAAGTATATATGCCGTATACGTGCCATAGTAAGAAAAAATTCAGAACGAGAGCTCACATGTCGTATACAATGAAAGTGTATACGCCCCATGTGTGCCCTAGTTTGAAAATAATCCACTTAGCAATATCACATGCTATATTCCTTTTAAAGCTATATGTCGTATAGACTTGGTGAAGAATGAATTCAATAATTTCAATCGCAAATTTGATAAAACTAAAACTATAAAAATCTAATAAAAACTAAAAACAAATATACAAAAGCGTACTCATTAGACATTAAAAATACACACTTGCTCCCTGGCAGTGGCGCCAAAAACTTGATGTGTTATATCGAGCTTTAAATTTATATTATATTGAATCCTTTAGACAATCACCAACACGTACGAGCAATGTACTCGATCAGTGTAATATAGTGAGTCGGCAAGACTGTGTCGTCCGAAGGAGCGAAGAGATCCTAAATATTTATCAGTTTTTAAAGGTTGTCACATATGTTTTAAATGTGCCGATTATGTTTTTAGTATTAATTAATCTAAATAACAGAAAATAAAATAAATAAACTGATATATTGGTTATGGTAGAAAGAAGATCAAGAGATAAAGGCATGCTTGTCTTGCTAATCCCTTAATTCATTAATGATCTAGTTTTAGTGCAATGTTCATCTAGTGTGCTTTGGTGAATTCAAATGTGTAGGGAGTCACTTGGTTATCGATCTCCCTCTACCTTCTTCCTAAAAGCCAGACACACCTACCGGGTCCTGCTACCCAAAATTATATTCCAAGAATTTAGTTCCTTCAACTGATCTATGTAACCTACATTTTTATGTGGTTTGCCAAGCTACTTAGTTTTCTTGACAAAGGGTAAAAAGCCTTGGTTATCGGTCGGTCGCCAATGTCGCTACTAAATCTTAAACCTTATAGTCTACCACTTAAAACAAGGTGATCGTATATCGGTCCTGCCTTACCACTAAAACCACTTGCTAATAGTGTTAATAATGAATCCTACTATTGTTGACCACCCGGTTTGTACACCAGCCAATGTAAGATCGCAAGTTACCATGGTAGACACAAAGATATAAGTCTAAAACAATACATAAATCATCCAAAAACACACATACAATAAACTAAAGAACTTCAATCATTAAATAAATTAGGTTCATAACAAGACAAGCATAAAAGGCTTAGCCTTCCATGACATAAGATAAATAAATATTATTCACAGTAGATATGATAATCGAAATCATAATGAAAAATACTAATAATCTAAGGTTTATGATGTGTTAAATCTTCACTTTTGGTGTCTTCTAGGGTTCTCTAAACCTTGTAGAACTTCATAACCTCGCAACTATTCCAAACTCCAGAACTCTTCAAATGTGTATAATAGGGTTGTATTTATAGGCCAAATTTGGGTTTAGGTCGTCCATTGATACGGCGTATGCATCTTGAGGGTGATATGTCGTATCTTCAATAATTAGCTCAATCGAATCTTCTAGAATCCTCCCATATGGCGTATCAGTAGATGTTGGATACGACGTATAGGTCTTCACACTTGTGAAAATAAATTCATGACGGGAGCTCACACGCCGTATGACTTGGGATGTCATACGGCGTATCAATCTTCAGACTTGGATAACTCATGACGAGAAGGCACACAACATATGCTATAGAGGGTCATACGCCGTATGCAATTGCTGAAAAGACGCTCTTCATCATACTTTGATGATTTGGCTCAATTTCCGTTATTTTCCGCGAGAATTATCCTTTTGCTCCAAATAATTACTAAAACACAAATTTAGAGTAATTAAGTACGATATTCAATTAAAAAAACAAGGAAAAAAGGAGTAACTATCGTGGGAATTTTGATAGCTAAAACATGTATAAATTATGAGCTATTAGTATGGTGACCTTATTCATGGAAAAGTTGCAATAAAAAACATCTACTTTGTCAAAGGGTTGGGACATACTATGTTCAGCATTGGTCAATTCTGTGATAGTGGGTTAGAGGCTGATTTCCGACGGCACTCGTGTATTGTTCATACTCTTGATGACATTGATATTCTACAAGGCTCTCATGGTTCGAATATTTACCAAATCGCTCTTAAAGAAATCACCTCACCAACTCCAATTTGTTTGCTCGCCAAAGCAACATCTTCACAATCTTGGCTATGGCATCATTGTTTCTCTCATTTGAATTTCATAACGTTAAATGACCTTGCTCATCAAAACCTTGTCACTGGATGACCTCATAGTTCCGTTGCACCTTTGCTTATATTGCATATGGATTTATATGAATTAGGAAAAATGAAACACTTGCCAATTTAAAACATGACATTTACAACTATTACAATAAACGACATTATCATAATCTATGAAAACATGATAATACTCATAAAAGGTAGCAAACCACCATGTCATAACAATTCAAAATCTATTAAACAAGTGATATAAACTACGTAAATTATATACTACAAAAGTATTCTTATAAACAGGCACATTTATAGTATAAAACATACTAACCTTGAGATCCCAAACAAACCCATGCAGATTATATGTAGCATTGAACCTCGGGTTTTTCTTCTTCTCCTTCAAAATTCCTCTTACTATGCTTAGGAACCACATTCATCGTCCTTTTATACAGCTCGTTCCAAATATGCTCACCTCATGGATATGCATTACAAGTACACAAATCCTCCACTAAGCTCAATATATGTTTAGGTATGTTGAACCTAAGTTCACGACCCATAAATAGATTCTCATTAACCATTAATGATACGCTTACACAGCACGTTCGGGGTTAAAGGAACTTCCTTTTCGTCGAGCAAGTTTTTCAACACTCTAGGCAGTGAACCTAATCGTTGTAGTGTAGTATTAGGGTAAGCCACGGGAATTGATATCGTTCTCTAGGGGAATAGGAATGCTAGTGAGAAGTTACTACGCTAAGGTTGGGGTTGAGGAAGATTGTTTTTTATCTTTTTTATATTTTTTTAGGAAATGGAAAGATACGAATTTCGGGGTATGGATTTGGGGGGTTGGTATTTCTACCGATTACTTCTACTATCTAATTATCTAATTAACTAAGGTGATGGTAGTCTATGTCTATTGTTGTGTGCTCGTATGATGATTAAAAATGTATTTGCTTAGGCTTTATTACTCCCTAGTTATCTCCTATTGATGGTTGAATTTTCACGTCCTTATTCTTAATCGCGTTGTGTCTATAAGGTCGTAGGGTATGCGTTTATCCCTAACTCTTTGAAGCTACGAAAGGTTAATGACTACAAAATCTCTAGGATTTATAAACTTTAACTCTAAGGTATTCTTTGGATGTATAGCCTACAATTACTCTAGGTGATTATAAACTGAGGTTCAAAAAAGATTAATCAAGCATTAACAACACAACGAATGACCTATCGCAATACTAGGTCAATCACAACTAAGATAAGAGACAACCAATCAATATTCAATAACTAAGTTTCATATTACCTAAGCAAACACACAAGTAAATTAGTCGGACATGGGGAACATGCAAGCATACACACAATCAATTGAAGACATAATTAAATTAATGAAGTAAAACACTTATCTTGATGTAAGATAGGGTATGGAACCTAAAATCTTGTACAAGACAGACCTTGGTTCGGTTTAGGTTTTACTCCACAAAACTACACATCGAAAACTAAAAATTCGGTTTCTATATATAAGGTTACAAGCTGCGACGGCGTCACACTTTACTTTGTGGCGCGTCGGTCGTCGTCATTAGGGTTTCGTCTTGGCCACGTTAGTATTGCGGCGGCGTCGGCTTATGCCCGACGCCGTCTCCTTCATCTCGACGCCATCGGATCAAATCTAGGCCGTCCGAGTCGCGACGCCTACTCTATTAAAACCCGATGCCGTCACTTGTAAATAAGCAATTTGGCTCTTGAGTCGTCACAAAATTTGTTCCGACGGCGTCACAAGTATAACTTTGACGCCGTCCCTTTCAATTCAGCACTTGAGTGTCTCGATTCTTAACTTTGGCCATTTTCTTCGATATTCGCGCCTTTTCGTCCGAATAATTGTCATTCCAACAATTTGCCTTCAAGAGACCTAAAAGTGAAAAGGAACGATATTAAGTAATAACGGATACAAAAGTGATCAAATAAGGGCTTAAATGACCCTCAAAAGGTACATTTTAAAACCTTATCAAATATCCCTACACTTGGTATTTGCTTGTCCTCAAGCAAATGTGCTTTTAGCCAATTAATTTATAAGTTAGAGGTCATGAAGCATTAGTTTAGAACGATTCACAACACATATAAGCCCCGCAAAAGTCATAACAAGAACGGAAATTACATACTAGCACCTCACATGGGGTGTTTGGATACTCACATCTCTCGGGTGTATATGAGATATAACAAGTTGGAAATGGAAGATAAACACTCATGAACCGGTCCTAGTACATAGATTACCATATGCTTGAGACTAGATCAAACCTACATCACTTTGGCGTAAGAACCTAGGAAAGACTATCCAAGAGGTCTTTTAAAAGGTTGTAATGATAGGCTTACGGTAGGGAAACAAAGGTTTTGGTGGGATAGGCTATTTAGTGGTGGCAAGTCAAAAATCTTTATGTTACAAGCATGCGAAGAATGGCATTGCTAAGCCAAGACTCGACACTCTAAACTCTAGATAACTGAAATAAACAAACATAAATTGAAAGATAGATGTAGGATGGTAGCCCGTATGTTTTTTTTTTTTTTCAACATTCTATTTTCTTTTTTCTTTTTTCTATTATTTTCGTTTTTTTTTTTTTTTTTTTTTTTGTCCATACACTTTTACTCTACCATCCTCTACGATAACATCAAAATAATATGGATTTATAGGCACATCCCTACACTTGAGTTTTTATTACTCTAACATTAATTTGACCTGAATTGAAAAGATCAAAACACTTGGAGTACATTATTACGCAAATAAAGGGAATTTGAATTTAACATTCCCTTCCCGTCATTTCATAAAATTTAACTTTTCCCATGAGTCCCAATCGTCCCAAAACTGTGTACAAAGGATATGACTCGACTTAGCAACTTATGCAAGCAACTAGATAATTGAACTAAGGGTTTAGTGTGATAACAATAATGCACTAAAAATGAGTGCATACAAGGTAGGCTAAGGCGATTTGGGTGTAAATTTGGGGGTGGATTGTAAACAATGCTCTTCATTGATATTCCGAAAAACCGAAACATCACGAGAACCTCGAAAAGGATAGGCTCTGAGGGGTTAACTAAGGGTATCGTGTACTAAAGATGAGTACAACGCAAGGGTGTGGGGGAATTACTCAACCGATGTGGAAGAAGTAATTATATTACGGGTATCAAACAGGGGTTATCCTAATGCCTCTTATCATTTAGTTATTGCTAACTACACAAGTGTAGTCTTACTAGCGATCTCGGAATGCATCACAAAACAAGTTCTAGAATCTATTATACTACCGGTTCACACTCTAAGCATAAAAAATGAATGCTTTAATTCCTACTAATCTAAGGGCGATCCTCCCATTTTGGGTGGAATTTAAGTGGTAAAGGGTTTTTGTGCTAGTCATATAATTTCCTATCCATGAGACGCTTTATTAAGACTAATGGCCCACTCCTATATGTCATGAAAAATTTTAAATTTGGTGCCAAGATTACCCTAACCGATATTTCTCATGGTTTATTACACAAATGCAATTGGACAAAGCAAATAATCAAGGATAAGCATAGTTATAAAGTTCCGGTTTTATTTTCCCTCCTACACTTAAACCGAACATTGTCCCCAATGTTCCCGAAAGTATCAAAGTTATGATAATGGAAGGTAATAAAAGATGAAAGAAACTAATACTCCCGATTAGCTCGGTAGGATCCGTGTGAAGTGGTGGTTACATCTTTCTTCAAGAAGAACGTTTGCGTTAAAACTCCTTCTCATCTTATGTATTTTCTTCTTGGTAAATTAAACATGCACACTTGAAGAAAACCAACGAAACCTTCGCAAAAATCGGCGGTAACAATATATATAAGACTCTACTAAACTAGGATATAATGCTTGTGGAATGGATGTTTCTGATTTTACGGAAAATTAAGACCGAAAATTCCAAAAATTTATAAGTAGCTCGAAAACGAGAAAAAGTGATAAGTCATTTACGCTCCTCTTGACGCCGTCGGTTGCGATCCCGACGCCGTTAGGTTATCTGACGAACCGGTCGCGATTTTACGAAAAAATTCGGAAAACTTACATCTTTAGAATCGGAAAATTTCACGCAAAACATCCATTATGACTCGATACAAGCATTTGACTCAAACAAACACACATGTATATCTTTTAATTAATTGTAATTCTCATGTTCACGTTTCTTTTAAAAACGTGTGTAATCCTCCCTACACTTATCCCTTATGTAAAATACCTTTATATGTAATAAAGACGAGGTTAAATACAAAATAAAGCATTTTTACAAATTTAAACATGAGAATAAACAATAAATTAAAGATACACGACACACAAACACGCAAACAAACCACACAAGTAATACATAAACGCACCACATGCAAATATACATACACATCAAATTATTCAAAGTTCACCACAAAGTCAAGATAGCCTAGATTATTACATGCCCAAATAGAATAGTTTCAACAACCAACCATACTAATCCATAAGCAATTCATAAATAAATACATGAGTCACTGGGGAGGGGGTCCATAACGGTAGTCATAACAAGGAGGGAGGTGGCCCAGGTATCCATAAGGCGGGTAATCCTCCTCCCACCCAGAAATGGATCGATCTGCAGGTGTGGGTCGAGTTGATCACGCATGGACAGATGTTGCATCTGTCTGACGGTATGATCATATGTCCAGCTAGTCCTCTGGTCCTGCTGCGCCATCGTGTCCATACGGTCCATCCACGCTCCCTGGTGGGCCTGCCAATCTCCACTGGACATGTGTCGGTAGGCATCGGTGAGCCTCTGCTCCATCCCCTGCCGGTATCTTTGGCATCTGAGGCTCGTCATCATCGTCATCATCACCAACCTGAACATCGGGCTGAGCACGGAACCATGTAAATCCCCTACCATAATCCATGATGACATCCATAGCTTTTAGGGACTTAGCTTTGACGACCCTTGGTGCTGCCACCACATTAAGGTATGCGGGTGCCTCCCCTGCCAAAATGCCAAAGGACTGGGCCAACCGGGTGATAAACATGCCTCCATACACCTTATCCTCAAACCTCATCCCACTAGCAGTCCTCAAGTAATCGGCCAACAAGAATGGGATGTTACAGTGCACACCCTCGGCCAACATGCAGTAGAGATAGAATAGATCTGGTAAAGTGACACGATGACTCGTGCTCTGGCGCCCTGTGATAGAGAAAGTGAGGCAACGGTGCACGAGCGTAATCCGTGGATCCCGGATCTGAGAGGCGAGGGTACTCCCAGTAACGTATGCCCCGTTAGCTATTGTGTTCCAAAACTGAATACCCAACATGTCGTCCCTATGTGTAATCCCGGCTGCCAGTCTAGCCTTAAAAACATCGCTCTCAGCATTCACAGCAGCATACAATCCCAATCTCCATCCAAACTCAAGTACCGACATAGCCCTCCACTCTCCACCTAACCTAAATCGGACCCTCTGAAACTCAATGTTATCCCAAAATGAATTAATACACATCGTATAAGATGCATGAAATTCACGCACCAACTCGCCATACACGGGCTCACGCATCCTAAACAGCCTTTCCCAATGGGGGTCAGTGAACTTGTCCCTCCTAAAACTGTTCGAGAACTCCCTAGCCAGATCATGCTCCTCAGGAAATCCCCAGTCCACAACAGCCCCTGAGTCAATAGTCTGATGAAGCAAATCATTGTAATGGGTTTGGCACCCTTCCTCAACAAATACTCCCCACCCAGCAATCGTGTCAGCAATGTTTTCCTAGGCACCAGAATATTGTCCCCTAGTTCTCTTTGTTCTTCTGCTCATCTGAAACAGGAAACCAAATAGATGGGGAACAAATGAGTAACATTCGTGATACTAAAGACGACGTCAGAAGGTTCTGACGGCGTCGCAACAATAACCTGATGCCGTCACCCCGACAGAATTTTGAATCCGACATTTGCGAGGGAAAAATCCAGGTTTTTAACCATAACCCTTGACCCAAACACCCTTGTTGCAGCAACAATGGGATATTGGCTAGGTGGTTTTAGTTCCTAAGCCGTCAAGGCTTCTCGCAAAGTTAACCCCATATGATAATACTACCATTCGCCTAATCTTAAGCCTAATTAACAAGATTCATGGGCGACATTTAGCATAAATTAAACCAATTCAGAGTTTTCGGATTGAAAAGGGAAAATCAAAATTGAGCAGGAAATCGAGCAATTGACTAGACAAATATCAATGTATACTACTTACCTTGTGGAGATTGACATGGCAAACTAGTGAATTTGATGTGGAGAAAACGTGGTGGTGTGGTGTGGGGCGGATAAAATGTGTAGGGTAAAGAATGAAAGGGATGGGTGATGTATTTATCCGTCTGATCTGGCTTAGCGACGGCGTCACTCTTTATGTGTGATGGCGTCAAGACCAAATTTTTTTCAAAAGAAAATGGTTTTGTTAATCCGCCCAGATCAAAAATCTGATTACTATTTTTGACAAAGATTTTGGTTTTTATTTTAAGATCTATTTTGTCAATCCACCCATAATCTCCACGAAGGTAAGCAACGCATATGTCAAATTGTCTTTCAATTGTGATTCTAGAAATACCGAAGTATTGGGGATGAGGATTCTTTGACCCTGGTTTAAAACCAAAAGAACTTTTTCTAACATTTGGAAAGTCGGGAAGTGACACGTGCACCTTTCCAATAAATATGTTCCTAGAGAAAAAACGGGGAGTGTTGAGGCAGGAATTTAAACAAGAATGTGATTCCTTGAGGGGGTTTGCCCTGCTTAATGAAATTGGAGAGGGTTTGCGAGTCATCCCAACGTGTTCCGGTATCGCATATACCTTCTCTATCTTTTTATGTTAGCCTTGATTATTTTTATTAGAAGTGATGGTCATTCACGATTAGGAACTTTGTAATGTGTGTTAGATATCGTGATAGAATAGACAACGGGCTCGTGGATTGGGCTAAGCTAATTGGTTAGAAGTTATGTTAAGCTAGCCTTATATCAATCCATGTCCAATCCAATCCAAACGAGCCCATGCCAAGCCCATTAGGGCATCTTCTACTTGTACTATATATACCCCTCAAGTATGTCATTTGAGGGGTGTGCTTGAAAGTGTGTGTGTGTGTGTTTTTCCTTTGAAGCAATATAACATCTTATTGTTTTCATCTTTCTTCTCTCTACCTCTCTAAACACATACGCCTAACATTTCTTGTCACCACCTCTCATCTTAATCTTTCTTCTTCTTCATGTATAAGCATAACAGTTTGTGTATTACGTGGGTTTGTGTGAGACGTGTTCTTGTTGTGATAAGGTATACGTGATAAAGGGGCATAACAATTGGTATCAATCGCCTAACAATGGTTTAGGAGTGTTTGTGTATGTTTTGAAGGGTTACGCATAAATCTCTCGTTTTACATATTTGAAACGCTTAAAGCTTTAATTTTTGCACTTAAAAATTCAAGATTCTTGTGGTTTAAAGTTTGAAGCTTAAGGTTTAATTGGAATAAGGAAGTCAGATCCACTACAACCGTTGATAGTGATCACCCTCACCGTGAGGAATCATGTACTTCTAACATTGTTATTTGTGAAAATTCTTCTTCTGTGGATGCAGGTACTTGTAAAAGTGTTGAAGGTTCATATACCCCGTGTGGTAAAGAAGAACTTTATGCCTATTTCGCATGTGGAAATCCTTTTCTAGTTCCACTCTTAACTCCACTTTTACTTGTCCCTACTTAATCTTCTTTCTTCAAATCTTCTTTGTATATATCTTTTGAAAAATCAAAATACAAAATTTGAAAAACCAAGAAAAGCAAAATATAAAAATAGAAAATTTTCAAAAAATACAAAAACATTAGAAAATTTCCAAAATCCAAAAATATTCTTCTCACGACATGTCTCTCGTATAATCGATATTCTGTACGTTTCTAGAAATGTCATTCAACAATGATACGGGTATGTACAGATGCTTGAGCGAGAGTTCTTTAAATGTTTTCTAAAACATGTCGTTTCTCAAATATTTCTTCAATAATGGCTTTCGTATACTTCAGTACGAAACCCGGACTTCAAAATAATGGCTTCTGAACACATCAGTTCAGGACCCGTGCTTCAGAGAAAGGAAAGTGCTTATCCAAATCAAAGGTTTTAAATATCTTTTCAAGCACTATTCCTAAAAACAATGGCTTGTAAGTATTTCCGCTTGCAACCCGATCTTTAAAGAAAGGAAAGTGCTATGCAAAATCGATTTTCATAAATATCGAGCACATATCCTAAATCAAATGAAGATAATTTTTCTCTAAATATCTTCAAAAGATTTTTAAAATCTTCATCTTGCGTACCATTGATTCGAAAGTTTTCAAAAAGATTTTTCAAAATCTCTCACATTTGGTACCAAGATAACTCCCTCTAAACCCTTAATTGATTCTAAATTTTACGTATGAAAAATATGCTTTCGTTAAGGGGAGTATAAATCTAAACTTGTTCCAAAATTCATGCTAAATCGGTTTCTCTCCAAATGTTTTTGAAAAACATATCTTTTAATCATTTTGTTTCAAAACATCATAGATATGCTATTTTGAGGGGAGAAACGTGATTAAAATGTGATCAAAAGTTTAATGATCGTTGTTTGAATCTCAAAAGAGCTCGACTCGGTTGAAACCATTGAATTGACGAGGAATCATGTACCATCTCGAAACTCTCTATGGACTTGACCAGGACGGGTAATAATTTCAAGCTAGTTCTCTAGTGATGTAAACGTGTCTCGAATCGGTCTTGTTCATTTAAAGTCGATCAATTCAAAAGTGCGAACTCTACCCTCTATGTGCATATTTACATCAAAACTTATAAGCACATGTGAAGGGGAGTGTTTCGATAATATAAAACTCTCGAGTATCTCAAACATGTTTTCTATCATAAACACTCGAGAGATTTTCATGAAAAATGGTTTTATGGCAACAATAGGACGATCATGGAGTTATAAGGTGACTAAGGATAGAAATCGGTCCTATGATCCGCCAGAGTCGGAGGGATCTACCCAAGGACAATACAAATAGATAGTATTAGAAGTCCTTAGGAATGATTGAAAAAAGGAGTAAAGTGAGAAAGGAGAAAGAAGGGTTGAAGAATTAAAAGAAATGTAATGAGAAAGGGTGAAAAGAAATAGCCCTCCATAATCAACCTTAGAGGCGAACCGGGTTCAATACATATACTCTTGGTTGTCACTAGATGACACTAGTATTGAAGACAAAGACGTCATGGACCCAAAGGACGCACCGCACTAAACCTTCTAGCCACTCAATTCCTCTCAAAGGGATTTGTTTCATTCTCACTGGGAACCCTACATAATCTATCGACTTTCTCTTAGAGATCGTTGATATTGAAGAAGGAGACCCTCTCCTAGTCTCCGCTCGGAAAACCAAAATGCACTAATTGAGTCTAGAGCCACGAGATTCATCAAAAGATCTCATAGGAACACTTGACATGACATCGCTTGTTGTTCATCAATAAGGGCACAAGTGATATATTCTAGAGTCCCACGCAGATCTTAGCAATCTGCCGAACATTTATGAGAGGTTTTACAACCGTAATCCTCGGTGATTGAATGGAAATTCTGCCGGTCAACATCAAACAACCACGACGGCAGTCACTTCGGTAATTCTCCGTGGATTACGCTTAGTATGTCTCAAACGGTCTGATCGTGGGGTGATGCTTGATGTACCTCGGCGACTCATCCGAACTGTAGGTGTACTTCGGTATATCGCGTTATCTCACTTGTGGGACTCCAGTTCAGGAACGGCCTCTGTGAGAATTAGAGATGTGTTTTCACACTATGCTGTTAACACACTCGAAATTCAAACTTGTAAGTGCCAGAATCCGCTTATTACTAACCTGTTTTATGTTTTCTTCTTATGGAAGCTCCGGAGCGGATTGATCGTGCAGACTCGTCACATGCTCATACCAACAACACATGAAAGTTCTCATCAAAATCTAAGGCTACACAAAGTTAAAGATGATTCTTCGTCAATGTCAAAGAATCTACAAAGTGTAAAGACTCGAGAACTTCATCATTGGAAACTCAAAGTCAAATAGAAGTGTGAGCATGGTGGAGAAAGACGTGGAGACACCTAACCAATGAAGTTGACAACGGCAGACAACCACATTAACTGATCACAAAGCATGAAGGAACAAAGAATAAAGACTATTCTATATCTACTCGCAAAGTTCAAGCTCAAAAAGATTAAAGACCTATTCAAGTGGATCATCTTTTGAATGACCACCCCTTAGGGGGAGATTGTTAGCCTTGATTATTTTTATTAGAAGTGATGGTCATTCACGATTAGGAACTTTGTAATGTGTGTTAGATATCGTGATAGAATAGTCAACGGGCTCGTGGATTGGGCTAAGCTAATTGGTTAGAAGTTATGTTAAGCTAGCCTTATATCAATCCATGTCCAATCCAATCCAAACGAGCCCATGCCAAGCCCATTTGGGCATCTTCTACTTGTACTATATATACCCCTCAAGAATGTCTATTGAGGGGTGTGCTTGAAAGTGTGTGTGTGTGTGTTTTTATTTTGGAATATACAACTTTATTGTGTTTATCTTATCCTCTTACATACACGAAAATAACATCAAGTCACCATCTCTCTTATCTTTCCTTCTTTGTTTTACGCATATGTTTGTGTTTGGTTTGTTCGTGTTCTACGCGTAACTGTTGTTACGTGTGTTGGGTTTGCTTGGTAAAGTGATAAGGTTGATATTCGTAGTGGTCCTACATTTTAGGTATACTGTTCTTTGCGATTTTATCATGGATTTTCAGCATGAAGTTGTCAGCTAGTCCCAAGAAAGTGTCGTGAGTTTTTCGCATTTGAGCTTTGAGGCGTTTTATTTCCTTTTCTTGCTTGTGGACAAATGTCAACATTATGTCCTCGGATTCATCTTGCAGGGACTTTCTTGGGAGCAAAAATTCCTTGACCGCATTCACATACTTATCAGCATGGGTGGTTACTTCCATTAACACATTCACTTGCGCCTCCATACTCATAATTGCTTATGCTTGGGAAGTTGGCCCGTTTTCCTGGACTACCGGAATTTCCCAACCTTCTTCTTCATATTGAGCTAGGTCTTCGATGACCTCCCAACATGCTTCAGCATTGAGGTTACTTAGCCTTCCACCGGCGGCATAATCAATGGTTCGCCGGAGGGAGGGACTGACGTAATCATAGAAGAGTTGGACTTGAAGCCAAAGATCAATATCGTGATGAGGGACTCTATGGAGTAAGTCCTTGAATCGAGTCCATGCTTCGTAGAGAGATTCACCTTGACGTTGTTGGAACATCAAGATATCATTCCTAAGCTTGGTAGTTCTCCCCGGTGGGAAAAATTGAGCAAGGAAACGAGAGGTGAGATCATCCCAACTTGAGATGGAGCCATGGAAGTCGCTCAAGCCAATTACTAGCTTGGTCCATGAGAGAGAATTGGAAGAGACGCAGACGCGTGGTCTCCCGAGTAGTAGCATCGAGGTCGATGGAATCGACAATTTTAAGGAAATCCTTAAGATGCTGATTAGGATCTTCGGAACGAAGTCCATGGAATGCACATCCGTTTTGCACCAACCGGATGGCGTCGGATCGCAGGGCCGTAGTTTGGGCTTGGTCGGGAAGCTCAATGGTGTTTCTATAGCCTAGGTGGCTTGGTCTCGAGTATTCACCAAGAGTACGGCCTCTCGGCGGGTCATTTGGTGGTGGGTTGATGAGTGGTGGTTGGTTATCACCTTCCATGATGAAAAGTGATGGGATACGAACAAAGGTCACGAAGAAGGGGGATAGACTACGAGGAAGCTAAAAATGGGAAAAATCTTACTTGATAGGAATCAAGCAAGGAAACCTAAACGAGGTGTACTCCTAACTAGCTATTCTATTCCTCGGCAGCGGCGCCAAAAACTTGATACGCTTACACAGCGCGTTCAGGGTCAAAGGAACTTCCTTTTCGTCGAGCAAGTTTTTCAACACCCTAGGCACTGAACCTAATCGTTGTAGTGTAGTATTAGGGTAAGCCACTGGAATTGATATCATTCTCTAGAGGAATAGGAATGCTAGTGAGAAGTTACTACGCTAAGGTTGGGGTTGAGGAAGATTGTTTTTTATCTTTTTTATATATTTTTTAGGAAATGGAAAGGTACGAATTTTGGGTTTGGATTTGGGGGGGTTGGTATTTCTACCGATTATTTCTACTATCTAATTATCTAATTAACTAAGGTTAGGGTAGTCTATGTCTATTGTTGTGTGCTCGTATGATGATTAAAAATGTATTTTCTTAGGCTTTATTACTCCCTAGTTATCTCCTATTGATGGTTGAATTGTCACGTCCTTATTCTTAATCGCGTTGTGTCTCAAAGGTCGTAGGGTATGCGTTTATCCCTAACTCTTTGAAGCTACCAAAGGTTAATGACTACAAAATCTCTAGGATTTATAAACTTTAACTCTAAGGTATTCTTTGGATGTATTGCCTACAATTACTCTAGGTGATTATAAACTAAGGTTCAAAAAAGATTAATCAAGCATTAACAACACAACGAATGACCTATCGCAATACTAGGTCAATCACAACTAAGATAAGAGACAACCAATCAATATTCAATAACTAAGTTTCATATTACCTAAGCAAACACACAAGTAAATTAGCCGGACATGGGGAACATGCAAGCATACACACAATCAAGTGAAGACATAATTAAATTAATGAAGTAAAACACTTATCTTGATGTAAGATAGGGTATGGAACCCTAAAATATTGTACAAGACAGCCTTGGTTCGGTTTAGGTTTTTACTCTACAAAACTACACACTGAAAACTAAAAAATTCGGTTTCTATATATAAGGTTACAAATGTGACGGCGTCACCCTTTAGTTTGTGATGCCGTCGGGTCGCCATCATTAGGGTTTCGTCTTGGCCACGTTAGTATTGCGACGGTGTCACCTTATGCCTGTGACGCCGTCTCCTTCAGTCTCTGACGCCGTCTGGATCAAATCTAGGCCGTCTAAGCTGCGACGCCCTACTCTTTTAAAACTTGATGCCGTCACTTGTAAATAAGCAATTTGGCTCGACGGCGTCACAAGTATAACCTGATGCCGTCCCTTTCAATTCAAAGACTTGAGTGTCTCGTTTCTTGACTTTGGCCATTTTCTTCAGATATTCGCGCTTTTCGTCCGAATAAGTGTCATTCCAAGAATTTGCCTTCAAGAGACCTAAAAGTGAAAAGGAACGATATTAAGTAATAACGGATACAAAAGTGATCAAATAAGGGCTTAAACGACCCCTCAAAAAGGTACATTTTAAAACCTTATCAATTAAGAAACAAACCCTAACAACATCCTCTTCAGATATTTCAGACCATAATTTCTCATTAGTAAGAACTTTCAAAGCTCATGGCCCATTTATGTTCTTTGACCTTTTCCCCTTTTGGTCGAAAAGATACGGTCGCAAAAAGGACTCTGATCTCTATGTTCAAAAGACACTTTCCCACATTGAAAACCAGTAATTAAACAAAATTCAACACGAAGTGCAACTGATGATGACAAATGTTGTAAAAAATTGGCGGGTGATGAGTGTCTAAATACTCATCATTTTTGTACCAATTAAACTGCAAAAACATCTGAAAACACTCAGAAATGCATCAAAATGATAAAAATATCACAAATAAGTGTTTTATGTGTTTTAAATGCAAAATATCAAAATCGGTGAAAAACGATCAAGTTTGCATAATTGGCGCTTTAGTCCCCAAGTTTCAAAAGTTGTCAAAACAGTCCTCGTAAAACAAAATAAAGAAAAATATCATTTCAAGTCCCTAGGGATTCATGAGTTGTCAAAATTGGTCCTTGAGATTTAAATTTGCAAAATTACAACTTAGGTCCCTAAACTTTAAAAATTGTCATAAATAGTCCTTGGAAGTTTGAAAATGTCAAAAGTGACCCTTGAAACAACTTTGGAAAATTGGCAGAAATGGTCCTTCAAGATTGGAGAATTGCAAGTTTGGTCCTTGTAATATTAAACCTAAACCTTTGAACCCTTTGGACTATTTGGACCCCTGCCATTACACTTTTGACCCCTGCCATACCTTTTTGACCCCGGCCTTAATATTAAACCCCCTTGGTCAAACCCCACTTTTCCCTCCCAACCTGTCTCCCCCACCACTTGCCTGCAAACACTCACCCATCACCTCTCCCCTCAGACCTTATCCCTTCCTTCCCACTCCATAATCATCACCCTACCTTATCCCTACCCTCCACCTCCCTCAGTTGCAATATCAGAACCCCACTGGCATAAAAACCACTTTCCCGCCAAAATTGAATCAATGGCCAATATGACCTCAACTCATCCAATGGCTAAAAAGAATGGTGGGATTTACTCAGAGGACACGTGGGAGCAGTGTTGGTGTATAAAAAGGAAGAAAGAGAAGCAAGGAAGGGCAGTACTTAGTTTTAAATTTTCATGTATGTCGTTTTTTTTTAAACTGTCTTAATTAGTTTCTAAATTTGTAACTTTAAGCTTTATTGTACTGAAACTAAGTTGTTTAGTCATTGTAACTCATTTTCAAGTATTAATTCAAGGTTCATTTAAGTTTCATGTTTTCATACCCACTGTTAAGAAATTCAGTTTCAATCTCTTATAAAAAATGCTCCAAGTAGCTTATGTTAAACTCAAATAAGCTTATTTAAGCTGTTTATAGCTTTTAGTAAGCTTATAAAACAGATTCAGTCAATATTGGTATTTGGTCAATGAAAGTCAAACTGTGAGAAAATCTTGGTTAAGCAGGCATGGAAATGGTTATTGGTTGTTGCAGAGCTACTTTTGGATTGGGTTTGGTATAGAATAGCAATGTTTGGTTTGGTATAAGCTGCATAACAAGCTGGACACTTGTGAATTTTTTTTAACTTATTTCCATTTCTAAGTCAGTTTGCTTAAAATGCTTTTGTTTGAATCTGTGGTGGAATTAGCTTTATCCGCTTATTAAACTGTTATTAGTCGTATTGATTCGACTTTCTGTTAGCTTAAGCCAATCGAATGGGTAGAGTAGTTTAAGTTGCTAGACAGATTAGTATAAAGAGTGTTTGGATCTGTTACTATTATTGAGCTTGAGCTTTGGGTTGTGTTTAAATCTGTCTATTCGGTCTTAATATAGGTAACTTGAGTCATTTTGGTCATCACATTGCTTCTATACTAGCTTTAAGTCAAAATCACCAAGAAACTGTCTTAATTTCATATCATAGAAATTTGTAAAACCAAAAGTTTGTATTGTGTTTATAATTGATAGGAGTAGCTTAATCAAGTCTTATAATAGCTCAAAACATCATATTCGGTTGGCAAATTAAGATCAAAGTTCAAATTAGTCAAAATCTCAAAATCACAAAAGTCAAAATGAAAAAGCGGTTTCACCCAACTTGGGTGATTTTTAATTGACTCATTTTTGTTCAAATAAAGTGAAATTGTGGGTTTTCTAGTTCAATTTGGTCTAGTTACTTAATATGATTTTTATTGAATTTTAATTTTCTATAAGCTTCAAAGTAGCTTGTCAAACTAGGCAAAGTGCTCAATGCACACTCAAGATATCTTGAGTGTGCACAACTTCTTCTGAGCTTGTCACAAGCTCAATAGAGCTTGTCCAGGGCTCACATTTGGTTTTTAAGTAGCTAACCAGGTCTAGTTTAGGTTCCAATATCTGGTTTCAACTTCCAGCTTATTGGGTAGCTTAATTTCAAGCTCCAAAGTAGTAGCTGAAAACTAGTTTAGCACTTGGTTTTCAATTCATCAAATCTGTGTATTTTGTATTTCAGAGGTTAAGGCTAGTTGTAATAAGTTGCTTTTGAGTACTTTTAGCTTATTATAGCTTATGCTTTCATTTGGTGCTTATTTGTGGTCTTTAGCTTATCTTAAGTGCTTATTCTTAAGCACCTTGCACTGCAGTTTCATAATCCTATACATAAGCCACTGTTTTTATATTTTTCATAGAATCAGAATATTAATTTAGAGTTTTCCTGAATTTTTCATATTTTTCTAGCAATCGCTTGCTATTTTTCTTCATTTAAAAGCAGCTTTTAGGCATTTTAATTAGCTTTTAATACAATTAAATCGGAAAAACTTCAAAAAATAAGTTTTCATTTTCCTAGGTTAAGATAAATATAAAAAGCAAAAAATAATTTTTCCAGATTTTTCATAGTTTAATTTGTAATTTTTAGCAATTTAAGTAGTTTTAATAGTTTTTAATTCATAGAAAATAGAAAATAATCGAGAAAAATACAAAATTAGTTTTGAAAATTCTCTTTAGTTATTTTAGATTTTGCTAAGTCATAATTTCATTTTTCTAGCTTTATTTCATATTTTCTTGTATTTTAGGGTATTATTAAATAGGTAAAATAGTTTTTAATTAATAATAATTAAATAAATAGTCATAAAAATAATTTTCTTTTTCTAAAATTTTCTCTTATCATTAGGTTTGTAAAATGTCATTTTATATTTTTAGGATTAATATTGCTTGAAGATCACATTTTCTTTTTATGCGTTACGTAGTTTTAAGTTAAATTTTATAAAAGAAAAATCAAAACATCATTTTCAAAAATAGTGATAGCGTTTATTTAATATAGTTTATCTTTTAATTTTTTTAATTTGCATTTAAGCCCTGTAATTTATAAACTTTTCTTTAGGTTTAATCAATCATATCTCTTTTCCGCTCAAATCCTCTCGATCACTATTCGTTTGATTATTCTCGCACACTGCGTTGGGACTTAACGACACGGGAAACACTATACTCCTCTAGATCTTCATTGCATTTGGTTCCGCACTTTTGAAGTTTGTTACGATTGACCATTCACAAGTGGTCACCATGCGTGATAAAACTTGACCGTCTGGGAGCGAATCAAGTTTTAAGCGCCACGCCGGGAGTCAAGCTAATTATCTTCCGTTTAGCAGTTAGTAATTTGAATATTCACTCCTTGTTCATACCATCTATCTATATCTATATATATTTCTTATAAAAATCCAAAACCCAAAAACATCCAAAAGCGTATAAAACACAAAATATTTTCCTTTTGTTTCTATATATATATATCAAAGATAAAAATACAAAAAGATTTGTGCTAATTATCTTCCGTTTAGCAGATTAGTAATTTGAATATTCACTCCTTGTTCATACCATCTATCTATATCTATATATATTTTCTTATAAAAATCCAAAACCCAAAAACATCCAAAACGATAAAACACAAAAATATTTTCCTTTTGTTTCTATATATATATCAAAGATAAAAATACAAAAGATTTGTCGTTTTCTTTAATAATAACAACATAAAAATTACCACCGCAAACCAAGGCGAGTACTACCTAACTGGGGTACGACCATAATAAGTTCCCGAACCAAAGATTAAAACTTACCTTTGTGTCCTTGTGGTGGTGTACCTTTTCAAAGAAGCCATTCATCTTGTGATTATTGGTTTAAGTTCACCGTTGTTTTGCCTCGATATTGTTTTAATTGGATTTGTTGTTATATCTATTTTTCAAAACCGAAAAACTCAAAAAGATTCTTCTTACCCCATTTTCATAATTCCTTTCATAATTCCTTCCTTAACTCGAGATCTCTTAGAGTTAACTCTAGTGTATGCGCACTCGCTCTTCTAGATCCGTAAGCCCATTTCGTGAGCTTGTCGATTCCAAGAAGGCGTGTCCAGAGACGTTCTACCCCATCGGTCGGATCCGAGATCCGGATCGCCCACACTACTTCCGCTATCATGGCGGAAGAACGTCCTATGTGTGAGCTTCTCCGGCACCCATCGATGGGTATGGAGATGCTATTGTTATCCCACCATTGTGGTGAAAATTTTGAACTCAAAACCGGTTCTTGAATCTTGTAACCTCAAGTCAATTCTATGGTTTTGAGCGGGATGATCCTCATGCTCATATTTGATGGTTTAACAAGATTGCATCTACCATCAAATACAAGAATGTCCCTACGGATGTTGTCAAGCTTCTCCTGTTCCCATTTTCCTCGAGGGCAAGCCGGTTGGCTTGAAAAACAACCCCCTAAATCAATCGAAACATGGGAAGACATGGTGAAGAAATTTGTTAACGAGTTTTATCCACCTTCCAAAACCACGAGTCTTAAAAATGAAATCATCAAATTTACACAAAAGTTTGATGAACCCTTCAGTGAATCGTGGGATCGTTTTAAGGAGTTGCTCTACAAATGTCCTCACCACGGTTTCTCCGAGTTGATGCAACTCGACACTTTCTATAATGGAGTGAGTCAATCTGATCAAGATTCTCTCAATTCCTTCGCTGGAGGAAATTTCTTGAGTAAAACTGTAAAAGAAGCTTTAGCGATCATTGAAAACAAGTCTAAAGTCCGACCGCACGAAGCAAACCGGTTGTTTCCCAAGTCGGTGTTGGTCCTTCTACTTCATCGCTCGTGAGTCAATCTAGCACCGATGCTAAGATTGACAAACTCACTGAAGCAATTCAAGCTTTGGTTCTCTCCAACCAAAATAAAGTTTCTTTTCCACAAACTTCACCTCCTGCTTTGAAGTTAAGAAAGTGGAAGTCTGTGTTACTGCGGTGGCCCCATGCCTATTACAATCAGTATGGCCACCGATGGTAACCCTTTGAAGCTAACGCTGTGGCGGGATTTCTAATCCAGAGGCAACCAATACCGTGCTCCTATAGACCCGAACCACCGTCCTAACCACTACCTGGACCACCGGTTTCAACCAAAACCAAAACCGTAATCAAAATCGAGCAGAACAAACCAAGGTTTTCAAAACCAAGGTAATTTTAGTCCAAACAACGGTTTTCAAAATCAAAATCAAAACTTCCAACACCAAGGAAATTTTAATAGAAACCAAGGTCAGGGAAACTTCAACCCAGGGTATTTTCATAGCAATAATCAAGGAAATTTCCAAAATCAAGGCCCTAATCCAAACAATAGGGGCCAGAATTTTCCTACACAAGATCAAGCCATTGTTCCAACTAGACCATCATCTGATGAGTTGTTGAAAAAATTCATGAAATCCCAAGAGGAAATGAATAGGTTGTTGGTTAGCCAGATTTCTGACATTAAGAAGTCTTTAAATGATCGACCCTCGGGCTCAAGTACTTTACCTAGCAACACGATCGCTAATCCGAGAGGCGATGCAAAGGCGATCACAACCAGAAGTGGAACTTCATATGATGGACCCGCTATTCCTACTACCTCTTCTTCTTCTCTCCCGAAGGTAGTGGAAAGTGAACCTGAGGCGACAAAGGACAAGGAATTTCCTACTAATAACGGAAGTACCATCAATGTCCATCCTCGGGTTGTCCCGAAACCCAAAACCAAACACAGAGTTGTTTTGAACCTCCGGTTGAAAACCCCAAATCCAAAACTTCTATTCCTTACCCATCACGTTTAAATGAGCAAAACTCCGAGAAAAAGCCGGTCATCAAATGGAAAAAATTTCAAATTTTCCAAGAACTTCATTTTGACATAAGCTTATGGATGCTATCATCTTGATGCCCAAGTTTGCATCAACTCTCAAACACATGTTAAGCAATAAGGAAAAACTGCTTGAAATGGCTAAAACTCCTTTGAACGAGAACCTCGGCCGATTCTGTAAAGAAGCTTCCCGAGAAGCTTGGAGATCCCGAAAATTTCTTCTTCCTTGTGTTTTCCGTGAATGATTGAATGCTTTGCCCTTGCCGATCTTGGTGCAAGCATCAACTGATGCCTTATTCAAGATGGAAGAAACTTTCTCTTCGAACTTATTCCTACCGCATGACTCTTGAGCTTGCGGATCGTTTATATATCGGTCCTCTTGGCATCGCCGAGGATGTATTCGTGAAAGTAGGAAAGTTCCATTTTCTAGTCGACTTTGTGGTTGTTGATTTCGATGCGATCCTCGGGTTCCCTCATTGTTGGACGAGGATTCACGAGAATGGGCGTGCTCTTATTGATGTATTTGAGCAAGAAATCACATTACGTTTGGGTAATGAAGTCGTACCTTTAACCTTGATCAAACTTCAAGGTACTCCTCAAATTATGATATCAATCAATTAATCGAGTCGATTTAATTGATATTGCTGAGGAGTACTCTCAAGAGTTTCTTGGTTATCTTCATAATTCGTGAGTGGGGATTCCACCACATCTTCTCAACCAATCATTGCCGACTCTTCCCCTCTCTCACTCCGTTTGAGGAGGTGACTTCTTCCGGAAGAGATCGATGAGTTTCTTGCTATTGATGAATCAATTCCGCTGGAATTGATGGTGTTTATGATTCGGAGGGATATCCTTTATCTTGAGCAATTGTTAAATGAAGATCCATTACCTTCACTCCTCCGAAAGAGATCACAATAGAGGAAATCAAATCAAGACAAACATCTCTCAAGAATTTCCGAGGTTGAACTTAAGGACCTACCTCCTCATCTCGAGTATGCATTCTTGGAGGGTGATGATAAATTACCCGTCATAATTGCTAAAGACTTAACTAAGGAGGAGAAAACTGCTCTCATAAAGGTCTTGAAGTCGCACAAGCAAGCAATTGCTTGAAACTCTCCGACATTAAGGTATCAACCACGAGTTTTGTACTCACAAAATCTTAATGGAGGATGACTTCAAACCAAAGATCCAACATCGAGAGAAGGGTGAATCTTAAGATTCATGAGGTTATCAAACAAGAGGTTCTCAAACTTCTTGATGCCGGTTTAATTTACCCGATCTCGATAGTCCTTGGGTTAGCCCAATTCATTGCGCTCCTAAAAGGGTGGCATAATCTGTTGTCACAAATGAAGAAAACGAGTTAATTCCGACTCGATTGGTTACGGGATGGCGTGTGTGTATTGACTATCGCAGTTAAATGAAGCCACCCATAAAGACCATTTTCCTCACCCTTCATGGATCGGATGCTTGAGAGATTAGCGAGGAACGAATACTATTGTTTCCTTGATGGTTTCTCGGGTTATTTTCAGATCCCCATTGATCCGCCGGATCAAGAAAAGACCACATTCACCGCCCATACGGAACTTTTTCCTACTGACGTATGCCTTTTGGCCTATGTAATGCTCCCGCACGCTCCAACGATGTATGATGGCAATTTTCCACGACATGATCGGGAAACAATGGAGGTGTTTATGGATGACTTCTCGGTCATTGGGGACTCATTTCAGACATGTCTCTCCCATTTAGATAAAATGCTCAAAAGGTGTGAAGACACCAATCTTTGTCTAAATTGGGAGAAGAGCCACTTTATGGTCAAAGAAGGCATAGTCCTTGGCCATAAGATTTCCAAAAATGGGATTGAAGTAGATAGAGCAAAAGTTGATGTTATTGCTAAATTGCCTCATCCTACTACCGTCAAAGGTATTAGGAGTTTTCTAGGTCATGCCGGATTTTATCGCAGATTCATACAAGATTTTTCTAAAATCGCCCGACCTATGACCCATCTTCTTGAAAAAGATGCTCCTTTTATCATCTCACCTGAGTGCATCGAAGCTTTTGAAACATTAAAGAAAAAGCTTACGGAAGCACCCATTCTAGTTGCCCCATTCGGATTTACCCTTTGAACTCATGTGTGATGCAAGTGATTTTGCTATCGGTGCGGTCTTGGGGCAACGCAAAACCAAGCATTTTCACCTATCCACTACGCAAGTAAAACTATGATCAAGCTCAAACCCATTACACCACTACGTAAAAAGAATTATTGGTTGTGGTGTATGCATTTGAGTAGTTTCGCCATACCTTATCTTGACCAAATGCGTGGTGTATACGGATCACTCGGCTCTCAAATATCTCTTTGCAAAACAAGATGCAAAGCCGAGATTGCTCCATTGGGTTCACCTCCTACAAGAATTTGATATCATTATACGTGATAAAAAGGAGCCGAGAACACGTCACGACCATCTCGTCCGCCTAGAAAACCCTCACCAGATGTGTTCGAGAAAAGGAAATAAACGAACATTTCCTCTCAAACACTTAATGTGGTTTCTTTTCGTGGAGACTCTTCTACCCCATGGTTTGTTGACTTTGCAAATTACCATGCGGGTAATTTTGTGGTGAAAGGGATGTCGTCCCAAGAGAAAACAAATTCTTTAAAGATGTAAAACATTACTTTTGGGACGACCCTACTTATTCAAAATTTGTGCGGATCAAGTCATCGAGGCGATGTGTGTATGGTCGAAGCTATTGACATTCTCAAGGCTTGCCATTCGGACCTACTGGGGACATCATAGCCCAACTACACCGCCAAGAAGGTGTTTGATTCCGGATTCTATTGGCCCACGATTTACAAGGATGCCCACGAATTTGTCAAAACACGTGACGCTTGTCAACGCCACGGAAATATCTCACAAAGAAATGAAATGCCGCAAAACGCCATTCAAGTGTGTGATATTTTGACATCCGGGGCATTGACTTTATGGGGCCATTTCCATCATCTCGAGAAACAAATACATACTCGTGGCGCTTGACTATTTGTCAAAATGGGTTGAAGCGAAAGCTTTGCCTACCAACAAATACATCTCTTTTTGCTAGGTTTGGAACTCCACGAGCTATAATCGGTGATCGTGGTGCGCATTTCTGCAATGACCAGTTTGATAGAGTCATGCAAAAGTATGGTGTAACTCACCGTCTCTCTCGCGTACCACCCCAAACAAGTGGGCAAGTGGAAGTTTCCAACCGAGGGATTAAAAGAATTCTTGAAAGGACGGTGGCGAAAACCGTGCCTCTTGGTGGGATAAGCTAGATGACGCTCTGGGCCTTCCGCGACTTATAAAACACCCATCGGGTGTACTCCTTACAAGCTTGTGTAATGGAAGGCATGTCATCTGCCGGTTGAGCTTGAGCACAAGGCATCTTGGGCCTTGAAACATGCCAACCGATATTCAGACGGTGGTGATCACCGGAAAGTTCAAATGAATGAATTAAATGAACTCCGTGATCAAGCATACGAGAACTCTTTGATCTACAAAGAAAAGACAAAGAAGATTCATGACTCAAAATCAAAACCGCGTTTTCAACGTCGGTGATCGAGTCCTTCTTTTCAATTCAAGATTGAAGATTTTCTCGAAAACTAAAATCCTACCGGTCCGGACCATTCACCATCACTAAAGTATTTCCATATGAAACCATTGAGTTATCTCAACCCGATGGTCCAAACTTTAAAGTGAATGGTCATCGATTGAAGCACTATTTTGGAGGGGACATTCCTCCTGTGGTTGTCCCGAATCTACAATCCCCATGAACCAATGAATGCGGGGATCGAGTCAAGCTAGCGACTCGGGAATCAAAAACAGTAGCATGCTATATGGGTTTTCACCCGTGTGTACCACCCTAGTGTGGGGGAGTTGCCCTCCTCTGTTGTATATAAAGTTTCTTGAAAAAAAAATAGTTGTAGTATTTCCCTTTTATGTTCTATGTTTCGGCATAACCGCCGGTACTTTGAATATTGAGGGCAATATTCATTTCTAGTGTGGGGAATTCTCACGAATTTTATCATGTAATTATACCACCCAATTCCCCATTTTTGGCCAAATTTTTTTTTTTTGAGTAAGTGTCTTGCACTTACTCAACTTATGGTTATCGATCCGCCATGTCTAATAAACAAAAGGATTGGCTAATCCAGAGCAAACGGCTCTTGGTAAAGATATCTCAATCCGTTGACGGCTTGCAATTTGCCCAAAATTGTATGGTGTTCACCACCATATCTTTAATTAGTGAAGAGTTGGCTAGCCCGCAAGTTTATGGCTTGTGGTAAAGGCGATGGAAAACCATAATTGGTAATCACTCACCAAAGATAGTATATATTATCTAAGAGTTGGCTAGTCCGTAGCAAACGGCTTCGGTAAAGACAAATCAAATCCGTTGAAAGTCGGTGATTTGCTCAAAATCATTTGGTTATCGGTGTACCAAGGTTCTTACTTGAACCGAAAAATTTGGCTACTCGAGTAATGGCTTTTGGTAAAGAGATGAAATCCATTAATTTTTCTCAAAACATTGCTAGGGACTAGCAATATCTTAGTATGGGGATTGATGAGTGTCTAAATACTCATCATTTTGTACCAATTAAACTCGCAAAACATCCGAAAACACTCGAAATGCATCAAAATGATAAAAATATCACAAATAAGTGTTTTATGTGTTTTAAATGCAAAATATCAAAATCGGTGAAAACGATCAAATTTGCATAATTGGCGCTTTAGTCCCCAAGTTTCAAAAGTTGTCAAAAATAGTCCCTGGTAAAACAAAATAAAGAAAAATATCATTTCAAGTCCCTAGGGATTCATGAGTTGTCAAAATTGGTCCTTGAGATTTAAATTTGCAAAATTACAACTTAGGTCCCTAAACTTTAAAATTGTCATAAATAGTCCTTGGAAGTTTGAAAATGTCAAAAATGGTCCTTGTACTATTGAAACTTGTCAAAAGTGACCCTTGAAACAACTTTGGAAAATTGGCAGAAATGGTCCTTCAAGATTGGAGAATTGCAAGTTTGGTCCTTGTAATATTAAACCTAAACCTTTGAACCCTTTGGACTATTTGGACCCCTGCCATTACACTTTTGACCCCTGCCATACCTTTTTGACCCCGGCCTTAATATTAAACCCCCTTGGTCAAACCCCGGTCAAACCTCACCTTTCCCTCCCAACCTGTCTCCCCCACCACTTGCCTGCAAACACTCACCCATCACCTCTCCCCTCAGACCTTATCCCTTCCTTCCCACTCCATAATCATCACCCTACCTTATCCCTACCCTCCACCTCCCCCAGTTGCAATATCAGAACCCCACTGGCATAAAAACCACTTTCCCGCCAAAATTGAATCAATGGCCAATATGACCTCAACTCATCCAATGGCTAAAAAGAATGGTGGGATTTACTCAGAGGACACGTGGGAGCAGTGTTGGTGTATAAAAGGAAGAAAGAGAAGCAAGGAAGGGCGACTTAGTTTTAAATTTTCATGTATGTCGTTTTTTTTAAACTGTCTTAATTAGTTTCTAAATTTGTAACTTTAAGCTTTATTGTCTTGAAACTAAGTTGTTTAGTCATTGTAACTCATTTTCAAGTATTAATTCAAGGTTCATTTAAGTTTCATGTTTTCATACCCATTGTTAAGAAATTCGGTTTCAATCTCTTATAAAAATGCTCCAAGTAGCTTATGTTAAACTCAAATAAGCTTATTTAAGCTGTTTATAGCTTTTAGTAAGTTTATAAAATGATTCATCAATATTGGTATTTGGTCAATGAAAGTCAAACCGTGAGAAAATCTTGGTTAAGCGAGCATGGAAATGGTTATTGGTTGTTGCGAGCTACTTTTGGATTGGGTTTGGTATAGAATAGCAATGTTTGGTTTGGTATAAGTCGCATAACAATTTCGGACACTTGTGAGTTTTTTTTAACTTATTTCCATTTCTAAGTCGGTTTGCTTAAAATGCTTTTGTTTGAATCTGTGGTGGAATTAGCTTTTATCCGCTTATTAAACCGTTATTAGGTCAGATTAATTCGGCTTCAGTGTTAGCTTAAGCCAAATCGATGGTAGAGTAGTTTAAGTTGCTAGATGTTAGTATAAAGAGTGTTTGGATCGAGTTACTATTATTGAGCTTGAGCTTTGGGTTGTGTTTTAAATCTGTCTATTCAGTCTTAATATAGGTAACTTGAGTCATTTTGGTCATCACATTGCTTCTATACTAGCTTTAAGTCAAAATCACCATGAAACTGTCTTAATTTCATATCTGTTAGAAATTTGTAAAACCAAAAGTTTGTATTGTGTTCATAATTGATAGGAGTAGCTTAATCAAGTCTTATAATAGCTCAAAACATCATATTCAGTTGGCAAATTAAGATCAAAGTTCAAATTAGTCAAAATCTCAAAATCATCAAAAGTCAAAATGAAAAGCGCCACCACCCAACTTGGGTGATTTTAATTGACTCATTTTTGTTCAAATAAAGTGAAATTGTGGGTTTTTCTAGTTCAATTTGGTCTAGTTACTTAATATGATTTTTATTGAATTTTAGTAATTTTCTATAAGCTTCAAAGTAGCTTGTCAAACTAGGCGAAAGTGCCACAGCACACACTCATATATTGAGTGTGCACGAACTTCTTCTGAGCTTGTCACAAGCTCATAAGAGCTTGTCCAGGGCTCACATTTGGTTTTTAAGTAGCTAGCCAGGTCTAGTTTAGGTTCCAATATCTGGTTTCAACTTCCAGCTTATTGGGTAGCTTAATTTCAAGCTCCAAAGTAGTAGCTGAAAACTAGTTTAGCACTTGGTTTTCAATTCATCAAATCTGTGTATTTTGTATTTCAGAGGTTAAGGCTAGTTGTAATAAGTTGCTTTTGAGTACTTTTAGCTTATTATAGCTTCTGCTTTCATTTGGTGCTTATTTGTGGTCTTTAGCTTATCTTAAGTGCTTATTCTTAAGCACATTGCACTGCAGTTTCATAATCCTATACATAAGCCACTGTTTTTATATTTTTCATAGAATCAAAATATTAATTTAGAGTTTTCCTGAATTTTTCATATTTTTCTAGCACTGTTTGCTATTTTTCTTCATTTAAAACAGTTTTTAGGCATTTTAATTAGCTTTTAATACAATTAAATCGGAAAAACTTCAAAAAATAAGTTTTTATTTTCCTAGGTTAAGATAAATATAAAAAGCAAAAAATAATTTTTCCAGATTTTCATAGTTTAATTTGTAATTTTTAGCAATTTAAGTAGTTTTTAATAGTTTTTAATTCATAGAAAATAGAAAATAATCGAAAAATACAAAATTAGTTTTGAAAATTCTCTTTAGTTATTTTAGATTTTTCTAAGTCATAATTTCATTTTCTAGCTTTATTTCATATTTTCTTGTATTTTAGGGTATTATTAAATAGGTAAAAATAGTTTTAATTAATAATAATTAAATAAATAGTCATAAAAATAATTTTCTTTTTCTAAAATTTTCTCTTATCATTAGGTTTGTAAAATGTCATTTTATATTTTTAGGATTAATATTGCTTCAAGATCACATTTTCTTTTGTACGTTACGTAGTTTTAAGTTAAATTTTATAAAGAAAAATCAAAACATCATTTTCAAAAATAGTGATAGCGTTTATTTAATATAGTTTATCTTTTAATTTTCTTTAATTTGCATTTAAGCCCTGTAATTTATAAACTTTTTCTTTAGGTTTAATCAATCATATCTCTTTTCCGCTCAAATCCTCTCGATCACTATTCGCTTGATTATTCTCGCACGACTCGTTGGGACTTAACGACTGGGAAACACTATACTCCTCTAGATCTTCATTGCATTTGGTTCCGTCGTTTGAAGTTTGTTACGGTTGACCATTCACAAGTGATCAGCTTGCGTGATAAAACTTGACCGTCTGGGAGCGAATCAGCGGGCAATCAGGACTCAACTCTGGGACGTATACTTGCTGTTGAAAAACATAGTTTAGCAAATGGTTATCATTTTAGTGTGGGAGAATATCCAACCAGTGGCCGAAAACAATATTTCTAAACAGCCTATTACGATTTTCATTGGTTTGCAACTTACCTTTATCTTTTGAAGCAAATATAACAAAGACTTCACTATGACCTGGGCATCATATAACTCGTTTGCATTTGACATTTTCAACACGCCGTTGATCACCACTACACACCACTGTTAGGGTTATGGTGAGGGTTTGTATAGGGTGTGTAATGGTCAATCAGACCTATGTTTGTTTAGGTGTGTAATGGTTAGAATATGTTCGTGTAATAGTTACAGTGTGTGTTTTTTTATTGAAAACAAGATCAATGTGTGTTTAACGAGATCGGTGTGTGTTTAATATGTAATTTAAGCACGTGTGTTTATTTTGTTGAATATATAGTTGCACACTAAACGAGGTAAATTACACGAGTTTCAAGATTGATTACACATAAAACAAAAAAAAATAAAAAAAACCTTTTCCAACTACCGGTCACACAAGATATTTATTATTAGCCGTCAGTCGCCCAAGTTTGGAGCCATCTTTTGATTATATAAGTATTTTATTTGGTTCGACTTTTTTCACTAAAAGACAAAAAAACCTCACAAAGTACATTAGCCGTCAGTCCCCCAAGAAATTAAATGAACTAGTAGCTTGCACATTACTTACGCACTACTTACACCACATGTACTTTATTATTAAACAATGCGACACATGTCAAAATTTTAGTGGTGTCGTCCAGACGTCTAGTCTCACAGGTTTATTTTAGGAAGTTGATTTTTTTGAGCTAGATGTTGGAATTTTGGGCTATTAAGAGAATTTGTTCTATAAAATAAGCTTTGTTTGTCATACAAGCTTATGAAAACTTCTATAAGCCATAAGCTCAAGCTAATGGAAATGAGATTATATAAATTATTAGAGCTTATATATACTTAAATTATGTATATACCCTTGAAAATAGTATGGATGAATGTACAAAAGCTTGGAATATATGTGATTTAATTGGATGTATTTTTATGTAATTTTACGATAATAAGCTTTAGCTACAACAACGTCATCAAACACCCGAGACCCTGCCTAACTTGCGTCCTTCCAACAACCGGAGTGGAGCACCTCAGTATACAATCACGTACAATAATAGGGAGTCCTATTACACATTTACACCTAAGGCCAACTTGAATTTACCGAGCCAAGGTTCATCTCTTGTAGTGATTGTGGACTCGTACAAGGAAATTGAGTAGATAATTGATGTGTGAGACTCAACATTATCTTTTGTAGCATCCATTCCCATTCGTGTCCCAATTGATTCGGTAAGCTACGTGTCCGATTCGCGGAGAAATGTCTTTGGTCCCCCAATCTAATTTACTTGTGACAACCTTCCGCCCGCCCAACGACCTATACCACTAAAATAAAAACTACAATTTCCAGCTTATGATATAAGCTTCACTTCCAGTTCTAGCTCTAGTTCCAATTTTGATCCAACTAACTTCAACTTCCGGCTTACATATAAGATTTTATTATTATTATTATTATTATTATTATTATTATTATTATTATTATTATTATTATTATTATTATTATTATTATTATTATTATTAGATCGTGAGGGTCAAGAATGATGTTTGGAGTTGTTGTAAGTCTTCCTAGCATCTTGCTAGTTTTTATTTTATATAATAATTGCCTTTCAAAAAAATTAAATAAATAAATAAATAAAACCCACCAGACGTAGCCTTAGAACTATATTTAATATACTTTAATTATAAAGACACATTATAAACATTAAAATTAATTTCAATGTAAAACAACATCTTCCATGTTAAAAATCACTCTTTATATAGAAGTTATAAGTTTATTATAATTCTTTTCTTATGATTATAGTAACTTTTTAAATAAAAATGTGGTAAAATATTTGTGACGTCAATATTAAAATGTGAGATGTTTTAAATTTGATTATTTCTTAATGCAAACAAATTTAATGTGTCAACGCTAACCTTATTTTTTTTTTAAATAATAAAAAAAATTACCCGATCAATGTATGTCATGATAAATTTAAGAGGCGTTTAGGAGTGCGTTTTGCACCCGATTATCTGATTATTGCGTCTACAAAACGCAAATAATCAGTTTTAGTGTTTGGCAAAAAAAAGTTGAGAATCAATTATTCACGTTTTGGAGCTCTCAAAACGCATGTTTCCAAAAGCAGCTAGCTACATGCTACTTGGAAACACGATTTTTCTTTTCTGCTTAAATTACACAGTTGCCCTTGTAAATGGGTTTGGTTCATGCGAGTTACCTTGCAAATATTTTTTTATTATAATGTAACAAAACACAACAAATACATATAAAACTTTACAATATATCGCATGAGCTGTTGTCGTCGTTGTTCACTTGCTGAATTCCAAGTTTTGCTTGAAGTGTTATTTTGCTAAAGAAAGCGGCTGAGTGGAAGACATAAAGAACTGATAAACCTAAAACATAGAAGTAAATGGGAAGAGATCTGGTAAGAAGAGAACTTGAAATAAGAAGAATGAGAAGAAATTTAAACCACACATTTCAAATGAGGAAGAGAAATTTAAGGGGAGATGCATCTATTTCTTTAGGTACATCTGAAATGTGCGGCTGTGGTTTCTTCTCACTATTCTCATTTTAATTTTACTTCTCATTTGATCCTTACTCATAAACGTAATTATAACTTTAAAGGCCATCTTTTCCTGAGCCCAACATAATTATATGCTTACACGTTTAAGTACTTTTAAAAGGCCCATTGCCAATAATATCTTTTATTAAAAGACTTGCCAGAAAATTAAAATTGCAAAACACAAAAAGAAAAAGTGTTTCAAATCTTTTATATAATAAAACAAATCCCCTAGTGGGAATTTTTCATTTTAAAAAAATCAATTTATTCCTTATTTGGTAATAAGTTTTTTAATTTGACTTTTATTTGTAGATTTAGAAAAATAATAAAAACTAATTATTTCCAAAATTATCTAAAAAACTTAAAAAAAACGTTTTTGTACTATAATGTACAAAAAAACTGAAAATACACATGAGCCTTAAAGTTATTTTTCATAGTTGTAGGTGAAAAATGTAAATTTGTTTATAAAACCGGAGCCCTATTTCATCCATCACTTTTTTTTTCCCAAATTACTTAACTCAAATCATAGATCTTATTCTTCTCATACAATTGATAAAAACCATAGATCTTATTCAAATCCATAGATGTTATTTTCACAAATTTTAACCTAAAAATGTCTCAGTCATCAAATTCGGTTTTTCCATCCCATAACCATTGTTAAAAATCACATGGCTGTTTGGGGATCTTTGTTGAAAGACAGGGACATTGTGTAGCCACCAATGGCTGTCATCATGAATACAGGATTACCTGAACAAGGTCCAGATAATATGATATATCTAAAATACACAAGATGAGCTTCTTATTGAATGTTTGTTATGTGTCATACATTACTAAAACCAAAGGTCCACGAGAAGAATAATAATCAATTAGCCTATGCACCTATGCCAAAAACATTTATGTTTGATTTCAGTTAGCCTATGCATAAAATTCTCTTAATATGAGTATATGTTGCTTTTAGATCTTTCTGTATTAGGTACCAATAATTGATTTATTTATTATTAATGTTATACTAGATTGGTGTTGGGATTTATGCAGTTGTAGAAGAGGAAGAAAGAAGAGAAAGATGAAAGGAATCTCAAATACAATGTCAAGTGGGATGATCAGTTACTACCGAGCATATGGAGCCGTATAGGTGAAGATACAAGTTTCGTATTTTTAGTTTTTTCATACTTTTAGACTATTCATCGAAGAACCCTCTGCAGTTGCTCATTCAATAAAAATCATCAAATTTTCGTTTTCTTTGTAGGTATAACATAAAGAAGAACTGTTTAAAAGTTGGACCCACGCTCCAATAGTTTAGGTAAGTTGTTAGTGGCACTTGGGTCATTCCAAGACCCTAACGCAAGATTTAGTCTAATACTATCTATTTGGGTCATTCCAAAGACCCTAACGCAAGATTTAGTCAAATACATTCTATTTTTTTTCTTTACATGCAGGCGGACTTTTATAAGCCTGCCAAGGTTGGCGAAATATTACTATTAGAAACAAGAAGTCATTCCTCTATGTTAGGAGCATGGATTGTCTATCGTCCAAAGTCCCTGCATTAATATGAAGTGAATGTGGACAATGGTGAAAACCATGTATAATAACATTTTGTGAAGTCCTTTACCCGAAAGCAAGAGTAAACATGCTTGGTTTTCTGTTAACATGACATCATTATTGCAAAAAAGGGAAAACAACCTTTAGTTTGTAATACTTTTAACAAACTATAGAAATATAAATGCATGAAAAACAACCCTCTTGACATCTTTGCTCTAGAACCATTCATAACTGCGCCATGTAGTGTATTCTTATCCACATTTACAAGGAATTAGTGATTTTGAAACAAAAAAACCTGATAAGGTATGAATGTAGTTATCACACCTCGATTTTATAGACTTAACGGGCATGTTGAGTAATTGCTCGCTTCGGTTAGGCTGACCAAAGCACTTTTCTCTAAAATTTTATAACACATTTAAGCAACAATTAGTGTGCCGAGTATAAAAACTAAAATTACCGTTTCCAAAATTTCTAAAGAAAATGAGTTTAACGGATTTTGGCATTAAAAATAGACTTTCGAAGACTTTTAACCCATTTGACTCGATTTCTTTATACTTTCCTTTTTACCCTTTTGACATATTAGAGGTAGAACATAACCCGAATGAACCCATTTGTAAGTTAAATGTTCAAATTTTTGTTCATATGTTAATGTCTAGGAAGATAAACGAGATCGTATTTAGCAATAGTTGTAGTTATATAAATCACTTTGTTCATTATCATTTATTCTCACTGTCAAGGAAATATATATTCATACTCAAACAAAACATTACACAGTAGTAGAAAAGATTCCATGGCCACACTCACATGGCCAGTCAGCAAACTACACACCATAGCCGTAACAAGAAAAGATTAACCTCCAATGAGCTGATGAGAATAAAAATGTTTCATTTGTAGTACCAGCACCCCACCTTCTATTTTATAACTCGACACGGTTTTGTCATTTGTTGTGGGTTCATTGCATGAGCTAAACATATGTGCCATCCGATCCGGAAGTTTCAAAGAAACATATGTAAAATAAAGATAATTTGTAAGCATCAAATTGGTTGAATGAGCCAATTGGTTAAGGCGTACATTAAAAGGTCAATACCTTTATGATATTATCATGATTGATTTTAAGTAAAGTAATAATTGAAAGCTACACAAGTTAAAAGTGGTTTGTGAATGGTTAAGAGAATGTAAAGCTACTACTTGAGTACAAGATTTGATTGATGCTGGGCATCTACAACCACAATATTTGAAACTTGAATTGGATAATAAGCTAAGAACAGCAATTGGCCATGGTGATGTAAATGCTTTCATATCTTTTACTGATCTAATATAATAGTGAGTGATAAATGTCATGAAGTAAATGTTTTTAAAGTTTTTATTGACAAAAATGAGTATGTAAGTGTACAATTGCAATTTTCTTTTTCCTTAGCCCTGTTTTGAAGCTAAATTATAGCTACATTAAAAAAAAACCAAATTGTACTTGAAAATTGAACTAAAGATTTAGTTATATATGTTGTAAGTTACCCTTTAGCTCACTCTTCGTTTTTTATTCGAATGTTCTATCTTCTTTTTTAATTTGTGTTTGTGGATGAAAATGGAATATGGCTAGCTTAGTAGTTTATAAACCTAAATTTATTGCTTATATCATTATCCGTAAAAGCTAAAAGAACCAATAATTTCAAAGTCTTTTTGGGTAAATTCCAGTAATGTTAGATGCTTAATCTTATAATATGTTTTCTTTATTTAATTAGATTAAGGGGTGTTTGGATTGGTCTGTGTTACCTGCTTTATGGGTTGATTGGAACAGTTAGCATACAAGCACCATTAATGAGTTCCTGAAAACCGCGCCAGAACATCTTTGTATGTTAACGGTCTGAAGTTATAATGGGTGTTGATAGACCAGCTGTTGTTTTATAGGATGTTTGGGATTGGACTTTACTGCTAGATTAACCGATGATTGGATATGTAAATTGTTGGATTAAGGGGTGTTTGTATTGGACCGTGCTAGCTCCTTTAAGTATTGTTTGGATCAGTTCCCTGCCGTAATTAATAGTCTAAGTAGCAAGTACTGAGAAATATGTTAGTGAAGGTAAGACTATGTAAATTGGAAGATGGGTCATATAAAGAAATATTAAATTGTCGTAGGATTGACTCTTTGAGTGACGTTTAACATCTTAGCTCTTTTGTTCTCTACTAAATTATATATTAACCAATCTTTTAAAAGTAACTTTATAACTTAATAATAATTACTGTTAATCAAATTATTGATTGCTTGAGAATTTCTATGTACAGAGTCGGATGAGAAACCATGGAAAGTAGGGGTGAGCACAAAAACCGAAAAACCGAATCGAAACCGAAAAAACCGCACCGAAAAAACCGAACCAAATAAAAAACCAACGGAGGCGGTTTTGACTTTTAGAAAAACCGAATGTTTGGTTGCATATGAAAAACCGAACCGAAAAATCCGCCCGCCCGCCTTTTACATATCTTTAAAATTTTATCAAATAATCTTATCTTTATAAAATATTTGATTTGATTTGACCATATCTTTTAAACATTTACACATATTACACTGTTCAAATCTCCTATTATTTATCGACACCTACATAGCCACAACTCACTCCCACTTAACAACTCACCTCTTCAAAATAACCTTTGGTTGAACATTTTCCCCTTCCATCTCGAAGACGCAAGCCATGAACACGGGAAAGTTTAAGGTTGTAATTCTTTTATAATCATAGTTTAATAGTTTATAATAAAAATGAAAAGAACATTGATAGATTGATGATTATTGGTATGCACATAAACTGATGTCAATTATATTACTTGTATGATTGTATCTTATATATCTATGAATGATTTAATATCTAGTTAAACTTTTTCTATTTATATTGTTATCAAATCGTATTCTTTCATGTTGATAATTGTTTATATTATTGTTCTAAGTTATTGCAAAAAGTTTTTGGTATGATTGCAGTTGTATGAGGCATGATCAATGTTATTTGAACTTTGCATTATTTGGGTTGTATGCCTATTTTCATTAGATGTTCCTATGGTTTGTTTTGGTTCGATTTGGACTTCGAGCTATAAAAATCTTATGGTCAACATGCATATATTAAATTAGCTCAGAAAGTGATAATAATGATAACTTTTGAGCTTTACATCATTGCTATTAGATAATGGTTTTTTTGTATATACAATGTGTACATGAATTGAGCCACTCATTCATATTTTGTTATGTTATCTTTCTCTAGACGTATATTCGGAGAGTAAAATTGCTTATGTTATTAACAAACTTAAACGTGGACAAATGAAATTGCTGGATCACTCAACAAAACAGATCTTTCGGTTAGTATCAAATAACATATTCTGAAAATTGTATATCTGTTCAATGAGAAACTATCATCTATACTATAACTTCTGTAAAAGCTTCTGGATTCTTAAATCTAGTTTTTGGTTAAACTATTACAGATCCTAAGGCAACGCATCCAGAGATTTCGGACCTAAGGTTATTAAAAAGGGTGATAGCTCCGGTCCTTTACAGACAAGTGGATTGCGGCCTTCTGATTTGAAAGTGAGTAGCTGTAACACCCCCAAATCTCGGTACAGCGGAAGACTTAATCAAGTTCTCAGGGCATTACTATTGGATTGGTATCGCACACAAGTATAGCAAAAGATAGTCATTTATCATTCAAAGCCAATCCCCAAAATTTGTTATTCAAAACATTTAGTTCAAAAGTGTAAATATTAGGCCCAAAACATAATTTAATAAGATAGGTCCCCAAAGTTTATAAGAGTCAGAAATGATCCTTGCACCCCGCCTTCTTGCCAAGCTTCCACCGTTCACGTATTCCAAACATCTATCAAACACCTGAGAAATCATGCTAAAAGGTCAGCTTACGCTGGTGAGTTCATAGGTTTAAGTTCAACAAAATCATAGTGGACCAATAAGAGTTGATTTGCTATGCAAGACCTAGATAGAATAATACCGTTTGCTGCACGCACGCATCTACCGGATCACCAACCATATAATCACTTACTCGGGCCCTGCGACTCTAGTCCAAGACATGTCGTGGCAACCTCTAGAACAGTTGCCAACCCCGGCTAGGTCGTGATAGAAGTCTATTATTAGTTAGGCGCGATTAAACCTAGACTAAGGCAACAACTATCGCATCTATCTACTCGGTCAAGCATATAAGCAAATCCAAATAGTTTTAACCGCCCAAAAGCAGTAGCATGATTCTCACCCCAAAATAGTTCAAAACGTAGTTAAAACGTATATAAAAGTGGGGCTATGAAACTCACCTTTGCCACAGCAATGCATGAATAAATACTAGCAGAAAATAACAGGTAGTCACGGCACAACAATGCACTATTCACTATTGACACGACTGGCATCTAAAGTTAATCTCCATGGTATCCAAAAGATTGTACGACGAGTACAATAGAGTAGTTGTGACGCAACCTAGTGCGTATACAATATTCTTAGAATACGGCTCATATAATAAAGAAATCAATAGAAAGTAATATGTTGTAGTTTTCGTGGATCATTCATGTCGTTACTTCCAAAAGTACATCATCGTTCCCAAAAGTTCGTAATTAATATCTCAAAGTTTAGTTTTAACGTTTCGTGTGGTGGTAAGAAACATAGACGCGACATACAACTCACGCGTAAGAAGAGGAGGCATCAACCAATTCAAGACATACAGACCATAACCCACGCCAAAAGGAATAGACATTGACATAGTCAAGAAATACTTGACAATACTCAAGCTAGTCAAAGACTAGGAAATGACGACACTATTTATGCAACATAAATAGGTTAATTGATAAGTTTCGGCGATTTTCCCAATAATCCCCAAACGTACATGTTTAATAATAAAATATAGATTCCCATTTATTGCTCAATTAATAAAGGTATCTTAATCGTTATTCATAATCGTACAAGTTTACCCGAAATTACCTCATATAAGGTATAGTAAATAGTGTGCTATAAGTGACACATTCGTTTATTCCAACGTTTCCAAATCAATACGACTTCAATAAGTTATATTATCGAAATAATATCTCCAAACAAGTTTATCAAGGCCATCAAGTGTTATAAAACACAAGTTACCATCGTATTTAATAAGGGTTTATAATAGAATAAACCATATCCGCCCATAATATACATCTAATTATCTCGTTATTAGTCAATATGTGATAATAAAATATCTAGACCCATTTAAGTCAAAACGTTTGTCAAAATGTAATTCAATACCAATATAACTCACAAAATAAGCGTTATTCCATATTTATAAACCGTATTAATTCTTACCACGTATATGTAATATCCGCTACTAATTATTAATCACATGTCTAGTTCTAATGTCTACCACTTCGTTTTCCGAGTATCTAGTTCATCGTTTAATTCATAATCAATATCGTATGTCTCGATAAAATTATTCCTATATCGTTGCATAGTTATCTCAGTTACTTATTTGGGTCGTCAAACATATATATATATATATATATATATATATATATATATATATATATATATATATATATATATATATATATATATAGGGAGGCATGCCACGTCATAATGCCACTTGGCATCCCATAATGCCAAGTCATATTTCCATGTCATCAATGTATTTAGGTGGCATTTTTTTTTTTAATGACATGTGGCGTTTTTAAATATATGTACAATTTTATTTTGTAAATTTTAAATTTTCGTTTTTATTTGTTAATTTTAATTTTAAAGTTGTTTAATTAAAAATAAGACAATAGTTGGTTTGAACTTGGGTCATTCATGAGATTTGTAAACAACTTACACTAGAGTAAGTTGTTTTTGATTATATCTTTAAATTCAATACAAATAAGGAGATGTTTAAAAATCACGAATTTGTAATTTAGGAATATATATTATGAAGATAACAATTAAAAAAATATGATATATATTATTTACAAGATAATTATACCTTATATATTTTAACCTATTTTTTTGTTATATTATTCCTAAACATAAGAATCTAATTTTTATAATCGACTTATGAGGTTTTGTGATTTTTAGTTTTACTTTGTTAGCACATATTGGTTTTGTTGAGTTTTATGTTTCTGGTGTTAGCGAGATACAAGGATGGAGGCACTAAAAGAAGGCTTTCAAAACAAACAAAGATAACAATCTTGGAGAAAGCGGTATGAACGTTCTTACTTCTTAGGTCATCAATGGTGTTTTAATACACAAACTATTATGTTTTCTGTTTGTTTTATGCATGTAATTAATAAAACCCTATTTACTTATCACTTTTGTAGGATTTGTTTCAATGACATAAAGCGGTCACATTTCGTGCTATTGAACTTCCTTGACCACAAGACCATCTTGACTTATGTAGCTTTAATTACTTTATGAAAACACTTTTACGAAGACGTACGTTTATGGTGGTTTCAAGGTAAAAGGTGAGTTGTGAATGTTCTAGCTCTCATTAAATTGGATTAGGAGTGGGAGGTTCAAATGATATATCATTTATATGATTGTTGACTTTGTCGGTGTAAGTTTGTGGAAAGTTTGTTCGTTTTACACGGAACTTAGCCGGTGGTATATTATTACTGCTTGAGAGCCTTGTGCTGTTTTATTTTGCTTGAGGAACCATGATGTTCATAAATCGGGCTTAAACTGGAGCTATTTTTGGGAAGAATACCCAATGGCTGCCCCAAGGTACATATGACTATGCATGTTAGCAGCGATATTCGATATGTTTTGTAGCCTATAAAACTACGCTATTACAAGGTTGGGTGTTCTTATTGAGAGGGTTCTGTTGTTGCAACTAATATTAACCCTTGATTGGTGTTCTTTGCTCATTAGCCTTACATATGTTGTGAACGCATTCGATTTGTATGCAAAATTTGAGATATAATGTTTTAGAGCACATATGTGAGTCTTTGTCAAATATTACGTTTAATTATCTACGATGTTAGTTTCAAAATAATGGAGCTCAAATGGCGAATTAAAAATCGACTCTAATTGATATCATTATGTTGCGAATATGGGAAAACTATGTCGAAGGAGAGGAAGTTACTAATGGTTCAACTCCTATTGAGAAAAAACATAAAGAATAGTTTAAGGTACGTGGGATTATATTATAGTTGATGATTATTATGCTTGATGTGCTTCATATAAAATTTCATATTTTTAATGTCAATTTCGGGATGTGGTAGCGAAGTTCTTGACGGAGGCAAATTCTACGTTCAAGTCATTGCGGATCGAGAAAATTTGACAATTCGTGACAACTTGCTTCTTTAAACATAAAAAAGCACACATGATTGGTGCATTTAACCCAAAGAAGGGTGATATCATTCTTGGTCAGTTTACGGAAGATAACTCATGGAACCGTGCTATGGTGAGAGTTAATGCATTCTTATACTTTGGTTTCATCAACTCCTTATTTGTTTTGACTTTTAACATTTCTCTTTTTATTCACGTGTAAGGTTGTAAATGGTCCACGTGGCGACGTTCAATCATCTAAAGACAAATTTGAAGTGTTTTACATTGATTGTGGAAATCAAGAAACTGTTACATACAATTAGTTACGTCCTGCAGATCCATCTGTATCGTCTGCACATGGATTCTTTTGGTGACTTTGATCGATGAGAAAGCTGATACCAGTATCAATGCGAACATGCTTAAGGTTCGTATCTTCGAAGTTTGTACCTTCTTTTACATTCAACAGACTTTATGATTCAGGTTAGTTCGGAACATTTCTTTGTATAAAAATAGTTACTCGGTCCAACATGATTAAAGATCTTATTATCTCAATAAAATGATTTACTAGGCTTTATGTCTTGAAAATTTGGTAACTAACGTCTGTCAAATTTCTATTTCTAGTCCCCAACTCGGATTTTAGTTTTTAATGCTATGCAATATGAGCATCACTTGCGTTTAAAGATGGCAAATTACCCTTTTAATTTTGGAATTTTAGTTAATAGGAAGTAAAGTCAACTCAAAATAACAAAGAAAACCTCGGATGACCAAGAGGATAATGAAGAAAAGAAAAAGAAAATCCTTCAATGAATGTTCACATTAATGAATTAGAATCTTTAGTTTCAAACCATGATGTAATTTTAGAAGTGAAACAAAAGATAATCTAAGAGAGGTCTTCATGAGTTGACGATGATATGACCCAAGATGGTGAGAAAACTTTGATGAATAAGAGGCGGAGTGATGCGAGAACTACAGTGGCCGTTGAGGTTCGGGTTTACGAGAATGAACAAGATGTGGTGAGGTGGAGAAGCCGAGGCCACGGAGGAGAAGGAAGAAGGAAATACTCCCGTGGAAGTTCCTCTAATTGACAAATGGCCCTGCACATAAGGTTGGTGGCATAATTGGTCAAAAGGAGGAGTACATAGAGAAAACGTATGAGGAAAAAAGGCTCGCATTAAGATTCTCGATGGTCCTCCTGTACCAATGAAAGATATGTATTTTAAAACTTTATTTTGTTTGAAATTGTTGGTTATTGATGCATGTTTGCGAAGTTACATTATGATGTTGTGACCTTTGAAATTGTTAGTTATCTTTGCAACTCCCTCTCTTTTCATACAGGGCCCACATAAAATAGCTACTTCTCATTTGAAACAACAATTTTCTATGGACTTGTGTTTATTGAGTCCATAATTATCCGTTTGTAAATTGAATTGGGAATCACCTTGCTAATTTCATAGATAAAGACACATATATTTGTTTGGATATTGTCTAAAGTAATTTGCATAGTGTGTAATTATGTATATGAATTGTGAAATAGAATAAAGTAAGCATAATCACGATGTTTAAACCAAATTATAATTGGAACCACAAAAATCCGCTTATTTATGCGGTAGATTTTCCGGGCCCACTTTTAAATACTACTAATTGTCATAAAAAGTTTGTTTCGGTTTTGAGAACTGCACTGTTTGCTAACTTGCGGAAAAGAGATTATTGATGAACATAAAGTGAGCATATCTTTGGGAGGTCATACATGGGAAGAAGCATCTACCATAGCCGAGATTATTAGCAAAGGCGATCATGATAATGATACCCCGTGTTTCTTTAGTTAGCTAGCACAATTCCACTGCAAGCAACCGATCAATGGCCATTTTCGTTCAAGCCGTTCCAACACAATCCACACGGATGAATGTTGTGGCTACAATTCTGATCGTGGGGCATACATCAAGTCGCACTCGTATTGAAACCTGCATCTAGCTTCGTGTCGGCACCAATCATCTCTCATATCTCTCGAGCATTTTGAAAAGCGGTGGTGTACTAACCCATATCTTACCACCTATGTGTTACGTAAATGAAGAGCTTGAACTACTTAAGGGACAATAGCGTCAAGTCTTTGTAATACACACATCCCTAGAACTCGGGGCTCTTTGCTTTAGACAACCAAGAAGAAGGAAATGACCTGGAGGCGGTTATCTACGGATTGCGAGTAACCAAATCACTGTCTTTTGCATTCGTTAACTCCACCATAACCTCTTCTCTCGAAGGATTAGTTGGAGTGAAAAGCTACTTCCCAAGAGGCACGCCCGGACTTTCAAGATTTCAGGAAAGATTCCGTCACAAGTTTCGGTCGGATTACCCTAAAGAAGATTAGGATGAACACGGAATTTTCGCGGTGCAAGCATATAACTGGTTGATTGTTAAAATATCTTGATCACCAAATAACACTTGAGAGAGTAGTACAAGAGAGATTGTCAACCTAATAGGAAATGGATATCACGGTGTGTCTTGGACCCAGGATTAGGGTTTTCGAAGGCGGTTGTGGGTGACAATTTATGAAGAAGACTTGGGAAAAGCTATGTGGCGGTGCGACCATGGTATGCTCATAGGCGGGGCATGAATCTTGTCGAAATATCGAGAGAACCGGATGAGGATCGGTGTTCTGATCGATCTTTGTTTATGAAAATTGTGAGTGTGGATTTTGATCCCAAGACAAACCGGTTTGTCTTGATGGATTCTCGATGGGCGTGTTTAAGGAAATGATGAGCGAAATGAAGCTACTATACAATTTCTCCCATTCAAAGGTTATATGCATTACTTGAACATTGCAGACTTTTAGTATATGTGATATGAGCATTACAATGGTGAAAATTAAGGAGGTATGGATCAATGTGTCACATTACTATGACGATAAAGAGGTATATATTGATCCACAAGATGTACACATTGAAACTTTGAAAGAACCAGAAAATATGTAGTACTAACATAGTAACGTGAATCATATCATGTCGCACTTTTTAAATACTTGATATTGTTTTCTTGAAAGTAGTAACCATACTCATTTATTTTAAAATTAATTGTGTTTGGTAGCCAGCTCTCCCAAATTATCTATATAAGGCTAACATTGCCTGCCATATTTTACAACAAATTAACTCTCTCTATAAAAAAAGCGGTTTTGACCTTGTGAGAATAGTCAAGCCATGGCTCTTGCGGGAAAGTTGATTGGTTACGTAGAGATAAGTAAGACCGGGGATGTCTTCCATGATCTCTTTAGGCACTACCCACACAAGATGGTCGTGATGACCCCAGACAAGGTTCATGATTGTGAGCTACATGAAGGTGAGAGGGGAGCTGTTAAGTTGGATCTGTCATCACTTGGCACTACACTCATGGTACGTATTGTTTATTTCTTTGATAATCAGCAAATCATTGAATTATAGAATTCTATAATTGATGGATTTGAAGAAAAGGATCACATACATGTTGGCTCATTGAAGTAAGCTGCTTTATGTTATTTTCTTTAACTTGTGCATAAGGGATTGTTAAGTGGTATCATGATCCCTTAAATAGAAATAGCAAATGAAGTTCATTGCCTTATTCAGTCTTACTTGTGCGCTAAAAGTTACTCCATAGCATGCGATTCTTGAGGTCGGTTACGTAACATGGTTTATTTAATAGAAATGGAAATAAAGATAGTCCTTGCGTGTGGTTTACGAAAATATGAGGCTTATGGGCACTGGTCAGACTTTGCTGTGGGATATAGAAATACTAATGTTTGAAATCACTGTAGCAGCTGCTTACTCGGATTACCTCGCTTATATCCCTAAAGGCCTTGAAGCTCCTAATGGGTCTTTATTGTCTGTTACGCAGAATTAATTATATCATGGTTTGAGCACGGAAGAGTCTGAACACGTCCACGAGTCTAATTTTGATCACCCTGGTAATGTTCTTATAAGTGTAGGTACGTCACTCTCTTTTGCTATAGAATGCTTGCTCATACAGTGGTTTCTGTTAACACAATACACTCCGGCAATCATAAATCTTTGCAAGAGGTTTAATGCAACAATAAATTGCGGTTGATAATTAACAAGCGATGGATGAGAAGCAACCTTTTAGATATTGGTAAACATTAAGAGACTAATAGTTGATAAAGGTGCCTATAATACTCTTTATGTGTTCGATGAATTGATAAATTTTTAATGAAGTTTCAAGATTTTGGATACTAATGTAATCCGGATCGTGATTAGAAATCAATAGTTGATGGTGATGAAGCTTTGGAGAAGTTTGCCAATTTTACAATGAGTTCGATGTTGAAAATTATCCTAGGAACTGGTGGTTTATATGGAGGCCTCATTATTTGTGTGTTACATCTAATACTTGAGTCATCGGTACTCCTTTTGAGTTTGATGGCGCTACCATTAACCGCTAGATCCTCTTACCTCTCGGTAGCATGTAATAATATAATGGCATTGTATTTATACTTTAGTCTGTTATAAGTTGTCAAAGAAAGGCCGAAAAAAATGGTGGATGCTCATATTACTTATACATGAGTTCATATTTTAATTGTCCTCATAAGTTTGTCTTTGTTCGCGTCCATAATTCTGTTCCAGTTCTTATTCGTTGCAAATACGATAGCATAGTTTCTTGCCGCCAATTTAGATTTAAAACTGTTGATTGCTTCGTATGTCATATGTAATGAGATTTTTAGATTCATATTGCTATTGAAATATTACACATGAAAATCTGGGGTGACTCATATATCAATAAAAAAAAGTTTATTTTACATAATTGAAGCTACTACAAAGCCAAACAAGACTTTGTAGCTGTTGCTTTGTAATTCTTTTGTAGCAACATCAGTCCATTCTTAGTATTATTTTGAGTTTATAGCTATTATTAAAATGGCTTGGCTTGAGTACAATTTTGTACCCTTTATTCAATCATTTGTAATATTATTGCTACCATTTAGTGTCTTCTGATAGCTTTTGATACGAAGTGAAACAGATGCCCCGTAAGACATATTTTTAAATTATAGATGAACGTGATTATGTCAGTTACGAACTTGTGGTCATTTAAATGATAATTAACTCTATTTTTCAGTCAATGGACGTTGAAAAGCGGATGAAAGCACGATATTACATAAATTTAAAAACTCGATGTGCGAAAATGTAAGAACTGCTTTCATCAAGTCCGAATTTTCGGTGACATGGAATATTTTTAAGCTTATCACCGAGTTGTGTCCACAATCGATTCAACTTCTTTTTGTGTTATGCATTCTCAAAGGTACACATCTAGAAAATATGGTGCCGAGTGTTATGACATCATTTTGCGCCACCGAAAAGGTTCAACGCTTCTTTGCTCCACAAGGATGGCGAATAAGTCAATAAGGTCCATAAACATATAATAGGTATTAAGGTTAATTCACATATAATAGGTTTGTTGCGGGTGATGTTTGAAAATCATTAACCATTACTTAATTTAATCCATCGGATACTCACAAGGCTCTCTCACCTATCGGGCGGCCTATGCAACTAATCGTGTAGTTCTTTTTCTGTATATTTTAATAGAGAAATAATGGGACGTTTATGGCAACTCTAGATTATTACACCTTTCGTTATTTAGAAGGAATGATTTTGCTCTTATATGTTCCTTATCCTTTCGATAAAAAATGTCGTTTAAATTTAACAGTATACTATTTTCTTATGAATAACTTTGTAACTTTTAATCGATGATCATTTTAACGTTCATTTATGTTTCATTGTTAATGCATTCAATATAAAATGTGTTAATCATCTATTCATCCATTTTGTGGAAATTTAAGCTACTCATGATGCACCCTTATATATATTACAATCATCGCATCATCTTGACTAAACACACGGTAGCCAACTAATGAGTCAACTATAATGTGATTAGTGTTGATAAGTTACCATCACTAATCTTATCTACAGAAGATGAGTCATAGTTATAGTAAATAAAGTTCAAAAACATGTTATGCATAGTATTTGACAAAAAAGGTAAAGAATGAAGATAGGATTCTTTATATGAAAATAGAAGTATATAAATAGATAACTTATATTAAACTAAAAAGTAAAAAGCATAAACATATTGCAAAATCATTTATAGTTAAACAAACCGATTCTTATATACAACTACTATTTAAGATTAGGATTTCAATCATAAAATATATGCTTATGAACAAATACAAACATATTAACTGTTTCATAATTAATAACGCTAAATTAATTTCCAATGTTAATGCAATAACTAACAAACTGTACTATAAAATTTTATAAACTACTAACTAAGTCATCAAAAATAACTAAAATACGAATACACCGAATATAATTATAATATAAACTAACAAAATAATAAAATCAAATTTTAACAATAAAATTTAAGAAGTATGAACAAAAACACTAACACTAACACTTCTTTAACTCAATAAATGGTAATTGGAGCCTCCTTAAAAAGCACTTTTGAAACCACACGTAAGGATTCTACCATCATTATCGAGAACTTTGCGTATATATCATAAAAATGAAAAATGCGTATATATCCAAAGCGTCGTAAAACCATCTTATGTGCGAAAAAACAGACAAAGGATATATATCGATTATTCGTTTTAGGAGGGATATATATATCGTTTTGCCCATTAGAAAAGCATATAACCACAATTTTTCCCTATTCATGGTAAACAAACAAACATCGCCACTTAACAAACAAGGGTGTCAACAACAAAACTCCACTACAACCGACAATACATACATATTCTCATCACAACGAACATCAAACCAAACCATAAATCCATTAACAGATATTTCAAATTCATCAACATCATCTAAATTTGGTAAAAAAACATCTTGAAGCACCTATATACAATAAGTAAATTAATATAATTAACAAAACAAAATAATAATAATAAATGTGAATAATATTATCAAATGTAAAAATGTTCATAATTAATATTGTTTAGAAACAAAATGTTATAAAGTAATTCACTCCTTTTAATTGTTTATGGATTATGGAACATCAATTATATTTCTTAACCATTTAATTTAACTTTTAATAACTTTTTCAGATATATTTTTTCTACTAAATCCTAAAAATAAAACCAAAATCAAAGTATTTCACATAACTTTAAGTAGTTTTATGGATTATGGTAGCATCGATTATAGATCTTAACCATTTCGTTTAACTTTTAATTACTTTTTAAAATATAATTGTTCTATTAAATCCTAAAATAAAAACAAAAATCAAAATACTTGCTTTTAGTCGTTTTATAAATTATGGTAGCATCGATTATTGATCTTAACTGTTTCGTTTAACTTTTACTTTTAGTATATATTTGTTCTACTAAATCCTAAAAATAAAAAAGTCGTCTGTCATTTATTTCTATTAGTATATATATATATATATATATATATATATATATATATATATATATATATATATCACAAGTTTATCATCCTAGGTAGAGTTTACTTGCTTTTAACATTCTTAATTAAAAGAGTATCAATCACACGTTAAAATCAATACCAAATAGAATTAATAACAACTCGATATCTCATCATATCAATTATAAGTTCTAATATGTCTAATATCAAGTATAAAATCCCCATATTATCCGAAGCATACTAGTTCACGATTTAGCAAATGAGACCATGATACATTAACTAGTTTTTACTAGTCTTAATATCTCTCATCACAATAATATTTACTTCTTAACGTCCACATTTACCAAGTTTCACTTGAATTGAATCCGTAACTCATTTAACCCACGTCATATACCAATTTATCAACTAAAACAATTTAAACCTAAGTGAACATTCGGGTTAAGCCCGACCCGATTCAACTGACTCGTCCCACAAGGTTGACCCGACCCTCGACTAGACCAACCCAACTATTTTCAAAATAATCAAACACGCCAATTAAGCAAATCTGAAACCTAGAAAAGTTCTATCAATCCTCAAGGCCAACCCAAGAACCAAGTTAGCAACAACCCCACGAGTTGACTCGACTCACTGAGTCAACTCGACTCAGTGGGTCACTCGTACTCAACCCGTCGCCTCAACAAGAATACCAACCACAATACACCTCTTCAGTTCCGTTTTACATTCACCACACGAGTTCATTTTAAAACATGATTATTTCATTTTTTTATCCAACCCGTTTTTCACTCGAGTTCACCACTGAAATACCTTCAGTACACGGGTTAATAAGTAAACATTTATCAATTCATTTTTAACACTTCTCAATCCACGAAAACAACATATTTAATTAAAATAAGATAAAAGAACGAGTGTAAGGTGGGGGGGTTGTTTTACCGAGAGGAAAATAAGAGAAAACGAAGGTCGTGATGAAGTCTTTTACGAGTACAACTCGTATTCATCCATGCTTGACCCTTGCATGTCTCGTTAACATTTAAACCCTAATATTCGGATCTATTTTTCAAGATTTAGAGCGCGTGCTTGCGCTTAGAGATGTATACGACACATAAATGAGGTCACTAGACCCCGATCTATCGAATGGGAGGGGTGGTGTAATTATTTGTGATGGACGGAAGTTGGCCGGAATCTTTTGTCGGCGCCGGAACCCTAGGGAAAAGGGTGGCCGGATTTTCATTTTAGTGAGAGAGAGGAATGTGTGTTTTGTAGAGAGAGAAAGAGAGATGGTGAAATGGGATAATGAGTAAGGGGTGGGGTATTTATACCCATGGAGGGACCCAAGTTGCAATTAGAGTAAACCTAGGGTTGGAAGTGGAATTATTAGAGGGACCCTAGTTGAAACTTTACAAAACTATAATAATATTAAGCTTGGGACTCGTTTAGCATAGTAAACGAATGATTCATGGCACGGGAGTTACGCCAATATTCTTAAAATATTATTTCCAATAAAAACGATATAAAATACGACTCGTATCTCAAATTAAATCAAACGATCGCTCAAATCGACGTTTCACCAATTACGACGCATCGAGAAATTTACGAGGTGTCACAGCCTCACCTCCTTAAGAGGAATCGCGTCCTCGCGATTCAATTCAATTCATCCTTCAAAGTCTAGAAGGGGTGAGTGCAAAAGCACGTGGGTTTACCTTCACGTCTCCTACGTGAATCTAGGGTCTTACTGCGAGTTTCTATGAACTCCGAAGACAGAGAGGCAACTTTACCAAAGTTGCTAAGTTTCATCATCTATGGTTTCGATAGGTCAACGAAATTTAAACGTCCAAATATTAGGATTTCCCCCAGAAGGATAACAATTGCCTTATCGGCGAGTCATTTCTTCCTACTACACACGAAATGTTAGGAACTCTCTACTGAGTCTCGATGGTAGCTTAAGGCTCTGAGCTACAAGTCTCAATCTAAAAAAGATTTTCCAAATGATTGATATAGCGGGGATTAAGTTCTCACGTTTACTACTCGCTTCACATAATTTCATGGTGGTTCGAAAGCTAAATTCTAGGTTATCTCGGAGGTTTCAAGAGATTTACGTTATCCATGTCTCCAAATGGTTTGTGAGTAACTTACATATCCATCTCAACTTAAAACGATTTCCTTGGTATTATTCCGAACAGGTTCAAGGTTGCTAAGTTGGGGTATTTCCATTTCTCCCCAATCATCTGAATTTACTCTTACATCCATAGAGGATCTCTTACGGTGCCTTTGAGGTACTATAGTGATAGGTACTAAAGTAAGGTAAGGTGTCTATCCCATCCTTTTCCAAACTTGATAGGCACGCTATGTGTTCTAATAGGGTTCGAATGGTTTCTCTACTTCAGCCATTAGTTTGGAGGTGATACACTATAAGCATATCCAAATCTGTTCTCTTGACTCTAGGATGTGGTAGATGAAAATAGGTATGTGACTATTGCCACAATCCGGAAAGGATAAAAATTAGCCTTTCCTAAAGCACACGGTTTCCTTTACGTGTGGAGAGGTCCATTTGTATAACTTAGTTTTTCGGTCACACTTTTTCCTTTAAGAGTATCGGAGTGAGTTGAAGGTTGAGGAGTAGGTATTCTCTCACCTCCTTAAAAGAAGATAGTTGGGTCCTCTAGTGTTGCTATATTTATATGAGGAGAGGCGAGCATTGTCGTCCATACTTTTCCTTTTTACTAATTCGCGGGAGGTGAATAAGACTACTAACAACCACTTAAGTAAAGGCGGAAATCTACTTCCAAGATTTCGTCTATGGTGTAACTTATCGTTTGGTGCGAGGTCCAAAAGGTTCGCAGGTGCTTCTCGAAGAATGAGGGAATGATTTTATAATTGTCCTAGAGAATGTGATTCAGGTTCCTCCTTAAGATTTCAAAATTTCTGCTGAGTACGGAATCTCTACTAGATGAGGAGTCTATGAAGTTCAGAGTATGTCTCTATTAGAAAGTGTTGATTGCTTCCAGCAATCGTCGGTTGACTTAGCATGATATCTAGGTTAGAGACGAAAGTACGACTTCCTAAAAGAGAGTATTGGTTACTAACCACAGTCAGTCGATTGACTAATTGGTGCACTTAACACTTAACGCAAAAGGTTTCAAGGTTCAACTCCAAAATCATAATCTCCAAAAGATGTTCAACTATCAATTGATATCTAAACCATTTCCTACATACGAGTGAACGTCAACGGCTCTAAGTAGGTATGCTAGAGAATTTCTCATCTATGGTGTGTAAGGTACCATATTGATAAAATAGGGTAGGTATTACCATTATCGGTGGTGTAACGTAGCAGTCTATTGTTGACAAACAATGTTGAGGGTTCAATGTTGCTAGAGTCAACATTGACACGACAATATCTAAGGATAATTCTCGGTGAACATCTTCACTAAAACAAGTCGTTAGCTCGCTATCGATATGGATACCTAAATAGAGGGTAAGGTACGACACCAACAGCACGTAAGATACTACCTTACTGAAAGTTGTTAGCGAAGCAACGTCGACCGCAACATTATCTGTTTGAGCAACGTCAATCTAGATGACGTCGCTAAAGGTTTCGAAAGTTTTCTCACAATTGGTTCAAGACTAGGCTTGAGGTAATAAATGTCAGTAACAGAGTTACCAACGAAACGAGGCTAGATGCCAAATCCAACGGTGTTACTACCGAAACAATGTGGAATGATAATTCCAACAAGATTACTATCGAAATACGGTGGAATAATAATTCCAATACGGTTACTTTCGTAATGCTACCGAATGTCGTTTCGAAATCGAATACCGCCTAAATGTCGACAGATGATTTTTAACAAAGTTTTCAATGAAACGAGGCCGAATAATAATTCAAGACCAAATGATGACTTGAAGTCAAATTACGAGTTAAAAACTCAGAACGAGATCAAAATCTCAAATTCAAAGACCCAAAGACCAAAATCCAAAATAGTCAACACCAAATCCAAAATATCCCCAAATAATTTCAAACGCTCTAGAGAGATCGACGAGGCTTATGTCGATAAGCAACTCGGATGCAAACAGTGTCAATCGGGTCTTACCCGATTTATGGCGAACTACGCTCAAGTTCTACAACCAAGAATTTCACATAAACGGAAACGTATAACGATGCCAGGAGTGTTACGATTCAAAAGGTGTTACGATGCCAGTGTGTCGTGTGTGAGTGCGGGCTTTCGTGGTGTCTAACGAGTGTGAGTGTGCGAGTCCACCTTAAGTTTATCGTTCTTAAAACCAATCTCAACTAATGAAACCAATCTCAAATCCGAACAATATTTTGTTATAACAATTCCCATAATTAGTAAAATTCACCTCTGAGACGGACATAGGTGATCAGTCCATGTCCTGATGTCTCTAGCTGAATATAGGTGATCAGTCTATATTCAATCGAGGTTCGATAAATTCTTATTAATCAAGGCACACCCAATTATCATAACCAATTCTCAATATATATATTCCCAACTTCAATATTATATGCCCAAATGTATTCATTTCCTTATCTCCAAAAATATCTCGTTGTTCCATTTAGTTATTAGCGTTAGGTATCATTGTGTGTGTGCGCGTGGTATCGACTCAACAATACACCATGAATGCACTTAAATAACCACAATACGACTCATAATGACACAATGAGACGTCTAAATGATAAACTTTATAGTTTAATAAGTTTCGGAATAAATAGTTAGACCTTATCGAATTCGTCAACTCGATAAACTCAACCATTTGTTCATGTCGCTTATTACCCACAAACCAGTCACATCCTAACAAGTCAAAAGGATAATTCACCCATTAATAACTTTATCCTACGTACATAGCGGGCGCCTATTAGGTTCGTCAACCTAATAAGTCTGTTATCCACGTGGATCGACGCTATTAATGTTAGGTCATCCGTAACCCATGCACAACACATAAATGACATTAAATATTCATAAATGACATTCTTAATTCATAAACCATATTGAACCTTTTAATTTATAACGAAATACGAATTACACAATATCCATTTATTAATCACATAGTTAGTTAGGAACGTCTATCGTCCCGCTTTGTAAATAACTCATTCATTATTCATTCGAATCTAACACATTTTATATCCGTTTAAGTCTAATAGTCCAATTTATCAATCGTTCAATATATTCATCAATGACACCCCTCGATAAACGTGACCTCGAAACATTTAATGACTCATTTATTACAAAACATTTTTATTTTTAAACGTTGGTTCCTGCTTTAAAATGTCGAATAACAAGGCGAGCCTTGTTGTCGAATGCTTAGTACAAAACCATTCACCACCCATATCTTCCAGTACTATTTGCTAGTACATATATATATAAAAAGATTTCGAAATAAATTTCAATATAAATTTATTCGCTTCAATATAAAGTTCAATAACATTTTCAATGTAAATTCCAATATAACATTTCGATATAAAATTGCAATATAAAATTTTGATATAAAATTTCGATATAAACTTCGATATAAATTCATTCATCTCACTTATAAATTTCAATATAAATTTCGATAAAAATTTCAATATAATTTCGAGTCATTATTCGTTTCGAGTTCCCAAGTCCGAGTTATGACTCTCGGCTTTTATAAAATCACATTCCCCAAATAAATACCAAAGACCATGTTACGGCTTTGTCAGGGTAGTCGAGACTAGAAAGTCACGATAACACCTGACGTAGCGCAAAGTCGACATATACACCATTGAATCCAAAATAAACAATTTTCACAATTCTAATTAATCCTTCAAACAATCTCATACCAATCTCACCATCTAAATAGACATTCAAACATACCCAACACCATTAAACACTTCCAATCGGCTCTTTCAATTTCTCAAACACAACCGATTAACGGGTATCAAATCTAATGTTTGTCAATAACTTACCAATTACCCAAAACACCACAATTAACTTGTTATTCAATTAAGGCTGTTAATTGAAATGTCACTCGATTCCACAAATCCGATTCATACCAATGATTCAACGTTAACCAAATAATCACACGTTAGTCCAATTTATCATCTGAAAACACTTATTGGTTTCACATATCATTATAACACTTACGGACATGAACTCATTATTAATAATCAAAACCAATTACCACTTGTTTGACAATTCCAAAGAATAAAACAACGGTTATTTAAAGTTTCGACTCAAAATCGTGAAACGAGACCATCACCAATCGACATCATCAAAATCATTATAATCCATCATCTAGTTATGATCAAGGGCACATAAACATGATAAGATGCAAAACACGTGAACATGACACACACACGATACCAACACACCCGCCACATGCTTTATTAGCTTTAAAGCGTTTTAGACTCGTGTTCATCAAAACTTAATTGTGGAACTCACGTTCACGAGACAAAAGGTCTCGTTTGTGACTTCCCGACTTAGTTATAATAGTATCATTTCCTTTATATACCCAAATATAACAACTCGTAAATTTCCCTACCGATTTTCGCGGCCATATTTTTTTTCTTCTTCGTTTCGAACTTTAAACACGACAAGTCACGGATATTTTCACCTCGACCTTGATAATAAAAATTATATAAAATAAATATATAATAAACTTTTATATTTTTATTTCTCACCGACCTCTTAACCCGATCCGATCCAATTCATTTCATTTTGTTGAAATTTGAGTACTAAGCGTCCAAACCAACCCAACATGAATTATTTCCTGGGCCTAATCATCCGAATATCCTTAAGCCCAACACACCCTATTTTACTTACTCGAGTAAAACGAGATGAATCATTAATGTATGTATTCATACTACTTTTTATTATTACTTATGGACTTCATACACACTCTTGATACTTGATACTTTATTCACGAACTCGCTAAGGTGAGTTTATAGCCCCACTTTTACTCTTATTTACTTGCTTTATAAAACTATGGGGTGAGAAACATGCAAAACTCTTTTCGGACTGAAACCGAAAACACTATTACGTGAAACAACACGAATCCCAACTATGCTACCGTTAGTTCCCTTTGGGAGGCGCGATTGTTATGAATAGATCTATTGGGGATGACACCCCGCTCGAGTTTGACCGGATAGGCAAACGTCGGGCGATATCATATCGTATTGATTGAGTGTCTTCGGAAATACACTTCTTTGGGCTTTTATTTATCATGCTTCTAGATGCATGCACATTGTCGTAGTTTCGGTCGTATGAACTTGGTACTAGCGTAATAGCCTTTTTGCATATAGTGTCATTCACGGAGATGCTATAGGTGCAACTGTGGTCCAACTTGATTTCCTAAACTTAAACCTATGAACTCACCAACCTTTGTGTTGACATTTTAGCATGTTTTTCTCAGGTTTACTTATTGGTGTGGGCAATGGCAAAGGCATTCGTTGAAGACTGGCATCCGAAGTGTTTCCAATCATATTTAATACAACTTTTAATGGGACAACATATATTTTTATGGGCCTTACTTCCGCACTTTGAAACAATGATGTAAAACTATTTCTTAAATTAATCTATATTTTGAAAATGGAATAGAATTTCCATTCTTTATTACCTTGTGTTGTGTATATTGATTTAGTAGCACCCCATGACCAACGCTCACTGTGAAATTTTGGGGTGTTACAGATTGGTATTCGAGCCAAGGTTATAGAGAATTAGGTATTTTCAAAACCTAAACTATAACCAAATTTTCCTAAAACACTTCCAACACCGCCACAACTACCGATGTCCGCCATGCCTTGCCTCTTTGTTACACGATGTAGTCGTGCTATGTGTTTCTTGCTATATTTTAGGTTCGTATAAGCTCATTTGAATTAAATTAATTATTTCTCAAAGTCATTAAGTTTCTTAATTAACTCACATTTAAACTTTAAAATCGTTCTTGTTTGATTGGGTCGCGAAGTTTAAATGAGAATAATGTTGATGTAACAAACTGAATGAAATTAAGGAATACTTAATTTAAGGAGAGCGTAGAGTATACTACGAATGCTTATGCTTATTACCCTTTCATGTTAAACTGTGTAACATGCCCACTATTACAATATCGCACTATGCTATGCTTCTATAACTGCCTCGACGTTATTTCATTATGTAACGTACAACTCATCACTGCTTCTATGTTATTTATTTATGTAACATACAACTACTTGATTCTCGCACACGTATTTGAACCACCTCTGTCACGATCTCTTATGGCACTCTTATGCTCTATCCTTCGTAACCTCATACGACTCTGTTCTTTCTGTTTTGATCTCAACTATCGTACTCTTTTATGAAACCGCGTTGTATTCTGTTTAATGAATCCATTATCTGTTGTTCACTTATCGCCTCACGTCACCGAAACTTTCTTGAACGACTATCCCTTTTCCATGTCACGTTTTAAGTATATATTCTCGCACCTGGTCAACGTATCGACCTCGACGATTCTCGCGTTGTAAACCACGAGGACGTGGTTTCTTTTAAGGGGTAGGTACTATAACAACTCGTAAATTTCCCTACCGATTTTTGCGGCCATATATTTTTTTTCTTCTTCGTTTCGAACTTTAAACACGACAAGTCACGGGATATTTTTCACCTCGACCTTGATAATAAAAATTATATAAAATAAATATATAATAAACTTTTATATTTTATTTCTCACCGCCTCTTAACCCGATCCGATCCAATTATTTCATTTTGTTGGTTGAGTACTAAGCGTCCAAACCAACCCAACATGAATTATTTCCTTGGGCCTAATCATCCAATATCCTTAAGCCCAACACACCCTATTTTACTTACTCGAGTAAAGCGAGATGAATCGTTAATGTATGTATTCATACTACTTTTTATTATTACTTATGGACTTTCATACACACTCTTGATACTTGATACTTTATTCGCCGAATCGCTAAGGTGAGTTTATAGCCCCACTTTTACTCTTATTTACTTGTTTTATAAAACTATGGGGTGAGAAACATGCAAAACTCTTTTCGGACTGGCGAAAACACTATTACGTGAAACAACCTTGAATCCCAACTATGCTACCGTTAGTTCCTTTTGGGAGGCGCGATTGTTATGAATATATCTATTGGGGATGACACCCCTTCGAGTTTGACCGGATAGGCAAACGTCGGGCGATATCATATCGTATTGATTGAGTGTACTTGAAATACACTTGCTTTGGGCTTTTATTTATCATGCTTCTAGATGCATGCACACCGTCGTAGTTTCGTCGTATGAACTTGGTACTAGCGTAATAGCCTTTTGCATATAGTGTCATTCACGAGATGCTATATGTGCAACCGTGGTCCAACTTGATTTCCTAAACTTAAACCTATGAACTCACCAACCTTTGTGTTGACATTTTAGCATGTTTTTCTCGGGTTTACTTATTGGTGTGGGCAATGGCAAAGGCATTCGTTGAAGACCGCATCCGAAGTGTTTCAATCGGTGCGTGTTTCCTCGAGAATCATTTTGTTCATTCTAATGTTTGGTACAACTTTGAAAAAATTTTATTTAAAACTTTTTTTTTTTAATATTTTTAAATATATTTTTTAAATATATTTAAATGGGATGGAAAACAACACAAATACAAAGAGGTGATTTCTATTCCAAATTCTCCCCATTTGGGAGAAATGAAATGATTTCCTTACTAATTTCTCTGCACTCATATATTTTTATGGGCCTTACTTCCGCACTTTGAAACAATGATGTAAAACTATTTCTTAAATTAATCTATATTTTGAAAATGGAATAGAATTTCCATTCTTTATTACCTTGTGTTGTGTATATTGATTTAGTAGCACCCCATGACCCGAACGCTTCCGCTGTGAAATTTTAGGGGTGTTACACCAAATCATTTCCACAACCACTAATAAGGTGCAAGTTTTAAATCAAGTGGTGAGATTACGCCAATAAATTGTGTAATCCTGATACTTAGAGAGTATTCGCATTATTGATAAATAATGTAGAATTATTGGTTATCATATTATGTGTTCATTTGTTCACTTTAATCTTCCAAAAACACTCCAATAGATCCCACGCATTTGTATATATTCATACAAAGTTTTCTCTTTATTGTTTTGGGATATACCCAATGCAACTACTTAATATAAATTAAGTGTCATAGATTTAAGGTTTGGGACTCCACACTCTGTGAAAGGTATAGCGCGTGCGAAAGCATGAGGACATGATTTCTGTACATGTATAAGCATGAGGACATGCTTATAGGGCGTGCATAAGCATATAGAAATGCTTATGGGGTATGCGTAAGCATGAGGACATGCTTACTGTGTGTGTATAAGCATGTGAAATGCTTATAGTGAACTACTAAGATAGGCAGACTTAAATCGTCTACTAACAGGGCACACGCTCAATCTAGTGTTCAATCAAACCGTTATCAAATCAACCCTAAACATCTCATCAATCATCTTATCAATCAATTCGTCTAATGTATTCTCAATCATCTATATCCCATATCAAATCAATCAAGTTCCAATTCCCAAAATCATAATATACTGTACACTCAATTCAAATTCCGTAATATCTCGATAATCACATCTCATTTCCCGAATCAATAATCATATCTCCAAATCATAATGTTTCCATAATCGCCCACAATATATCTAAATGATCATCTCATAATTCAATTCATGCTTCATACCATAATCAATTAAGAAGCTTGACAGCGGCGGGCGTCGTCGGTCGAGGATCAATTTTCTCAAAAGGTGGTTATAGTTTAGGGTTTATAAAATACCTAATTCTCTATAACCTTGAGCTCGATACCAATCAGAACACCCCAAATCTCGTGCAATGAAAGACTTAATCAAGTTCTCGGGGCATTACTATTGGATTGGTATCGCACACAAGTATAGCAAAAGATAGTCATTTATCATTCAAAGCCAATCCCAAAATTTGTTATTCAAAACATTTAGTTCAAAAGTGTAAATATTAGGCCTAAAACATAATTTAATAAGATAGGTCCCCAAAGTTTATCGTAGTCGAAATGATCCTTGCACCCCCCTTCTTGCCAAGCTTCCACCGCTCACGATTCTAAACATCTATCAAACACCGAAATCATGCTAAAAGGTCACTTCTGTTGGTGAGTTCATAGGTTTAAGTTCAACAAAATCATAGTGGACCAATAAGATTTGATTTGCTATGCAAGACCTAGATAGAATAATACCGTTTGCCACACGCGCATCCTACCCGGATCACCAACCATATAATCACTTACTCGGCCCTGCGACTCTAGTCCAAGATGTCGTGGCAACCTCTAGAGCAGGTTGCCAACCCGGGCTAGGTCGTGATAGAAGTCTATTCTTAGTTAGGCACGGTTAAACCTAGACTAAGGCAACAACTATCGCACATCTATCTACTCAGTCAAACATATAAGCAAATCCAAATAGTTTTAACGGCCCATAAACAGTAGCATGATTCTCACCCCAAAATAGTTCAAAACGTAGTTAAAACGTATATAAAAGTGGGGCTATGAAACTCACCTTTGCCACAGCAATGCACGAATAAATACTAGCATAAAATAACAGGTAGTCACGGCACAACAATGCACTATTCACTATTGACACGACTGGCATCTAAAGTTAATCTCCATGGCATCCAAAAGATTGTACGACGAGTACAATAGAGTAGTTGTGACGCAACCTAATGCGTATACAATATTCTTAGAATACGGCTCATATAATAAAGAAATCAATAGAAAGTAATATGTTGTAGTTTTCGTGGATCATTCATGTTGTTACTTCCAAAAGTACATCATCGTTCCCAAAAGTTCGTAATTAATATCTCAAAAGTTTAGTTTTAACGTTTCGTGTGGTGGTAAGAAACATAGACGCGTTGTTGAAAACTCTCAGACCTTGACAGATCTTTAGCACTCGTGGATCGTTAGTGTTGCCTATGTAATCATAAGCAAACTAATAGACAATCTCTACAACTTGCATTCTATAGCGGAAAGTATATACAAGCTGTTATAACTAAGAACACTTAGATCCTCTATGGATCTTTTTATTAACTGAAACTCTATGTTTCAGATGAGTTGATTTCTATTACAAACTATGAGGTTCCTTTTATAAACAAGGAACCCTAATCTATTACAACCCAATCGACTAAACATGCAAGCATGCATTTAATGACTAATACACTAAACTATATTGAGCAAGACAATTAAAACCCATGCTAACCTCGGGCCGTTCAAAGATAATAATGAGTTAGCATTTAATACGATGAAGCGCATGTCGATCCTAGTCGACTTTCACCCTTCAAAGAACAATACGGCAACGCTTGTACTCTTCAAGAGAATCACTTCTTCAAAGAAAATCGCTTCTACTTGAAAGAGAATCATTCGGCGATAATGTCGAGAAAATCCTACTTCACATAATTCCCAACAATCCTCCCTAAACCGAATTTGACATGGTTAAGTTCCAGTTTCGACCTTGAAAGATCTTTGAGACTTCATACTAGAGGATTGTTTTCACACATCGATGTAAAGAACCAATAACAAGCTCATCTCTATGATGATCATACTTTGAAATGCGGTCTTTGCGGAACAAATTGTACATCAATACTTATCGGTTGCAAACTATTCTCATCACATCCAGGTGTGTTATCTCCCGTGAGGTGAATCATTGAAAATAATGGATTTGATGTCTCTTTACCAATAGCCATCTCTCTGGGTAGCCAAATGTTTAAGTTCGAAAACTATGGTACATCGATAACCATCCGATTTAGTAGCAAATCAAGAACTATATAAACAGATTTGACTTGTCTTTACCGTAGCCGCTTGCTCAGGGTGGTCAATTCTTAGAATTGGTGAATTGATAACCAAATATGGGGATAGTTGCCTTTACCACAATCCATATACTTGTGGGCTAGTCAATTCTTGGATTCCAACAAGGAATAGACCATGGTGAATTGATGACCATACAACTCTCAACAATTAAGCATGGGTGGTTGCGAGACCCTATGATTTTGAGCAAATCATTACAATTATCAACAGATTTGATGTGTCTTTACCAAAGTTGTACCCTTTGGACTAGCCAACTCTTTGATACACACAAGGTATATCCGGTGAGTTTAAAACCATCAAAATACGACAAACCCGCAAAAGAAAGTTTTTTTTTTTTTTTTTTTTTTTTTTAAACTAAGAAACTAACAAACAAACAATAAACCTCGAGGCATATGCCTCCCACGAGGTTTATGCCTCCCTTAAACTTTGCGCTTAAGGGTTAAGCATCCCAATATTGACCACAAGGTGTTGAAACCTTGGTCCATCAAAAGCTTTAGTTAATAGATCAACCACATTATCATCTCAGATGAATTTTAGCCACATTTATCAAATGTTTTCATATGCATCTCTTATAAAGTGGTGTCTCGATTTCAATATGTTTGGTTCTCATCGTGAAAAACTGGATTTTTGACAATGCATATGGTACTGATTATCAATAAAAGAGTTGTGTTCATGAAGTTATACCCATAGTCCAAAGAATTGGTTTTGAATCCAAAGCACCGTCCACGGCGGTTTAGCGTGACAACATACTACCTTGATGGTTGAGGTAGCCACAATCGCTTTGTTTCTTGCACCGCCAAGAAATCAATCTTTTCCAAGGAATTGATGCCTCCAGTTGTGGATCTCTTATCCAGATTTGCACCAACATAATCACCGCCACTATATGCTTCCAACTTAAAAGGAGACTCTTTGGGTACCAAAGGCCTAAATAAGGTTGGCCTATTAGGTACTTAAAGATCTTCTTGATCGCATTGAGATGGGAAGTAAGTGGAGTGACTTGATGTCGAGCACACACTTACAACAAAGGTAATATCGTGCCTTGAAGTCGTTAGATACATTAATGAACCAATCATAGATCCGTATAAATGAACATTCACGGTAGATCTCGATCATTGTTGGCTTTTGTTTTGGAGCTTCATAAGGTGTTGTGGCGATCTGACACCTTCCATGCCGAATTTCTTCAACATGTCCTCACATATTTATCCCGACCGATAAATATCCCATCATGTTCTCACGAACTTGGAGACCCAAAAGAAAGTAAGCTCTCCCATAGCACTCATCTAAAATTCTCCTTCATCATATCCTCGAATTCCCTACACCAAGCTTCTTTAGTGGATCCGAAAATGATGTCATCCACATACACTTGCACAAGTATGATGTCTGTGGAGTTCTTCTTCGAAAAAGAGTCTTATCTATGGCACCTCTTACGTAGCCATGCTTGACAGAATGATGAAAGCTTAGCATACCAGGCCCTTGGTGCCTGATGAAGTCCATAGAGAGCTTTAACGACTTTGTAAACATGATTAGGATGATCTGGGTCTTCAAATCCTTTTGGTTGAGTGACATAAACTTCTTCTTCAATCTCACCATACAGAAAAGCACCTTTAACATCCATCTGATACAGCATGAATCCCATGTAGGATGCATAGGCCAAGAAAATTCGAATGGCCTCTACTCTAGCAACAGGTGCAAACACTTCATCATAGTCAATTCCTTCCTCTTGCCTGTAACCTTGAGCTACTAATCTTGCTTTGTTCTTAATCACCACACCCCGTGCATCTCTTTTGTTCTTCAGAATCCATTTAGTTCCAATAGCATATTTCCCATCTGGTAAAGGCACCAATATCCAAACTTGTTGGTTTTGGAACTGTTGCATTTCATCTTGCATTGCTTCAATCCAACTTGAGTCTTCAAGAGCTTGAGAGACACTGGTTGGTTCTACTTGTGAAAAGAAAACACGCAAATGCACAATGCTTGAAGTACGTGTGATTGTCTCTTTGCCGATTAGAGACATAAGAGAAAAGCAACTTTGTCCAAATTTAGGACTAGAGATAGCCCTTGAGTTCTAACAGAGCTAGAATGTCACCAATAATATTGGATTGAGGGTGAGTGATGTTGATTCTTTTAGTAGCGATGGGGTTGACATCAATGGTAGGTTCAAGATTAGATACGATTGGTATAAAGGTTGTGTCATAGGAAGGTGATGTGAAAATGCCGTTTGTGTTGATGATTTAGAGATCGGAAGGACTTGGAAAGCGAGTATACTGGTCACCAAAGTCCATGGACACTCTAGTAGGAATAGGGTAGTAGCAAAGAGCTTTCAGTGATTTGATGACGATGGGAGGCGCATCGATGTCGCAGAAATGTGGTTTCCACCGACAGCCTCATTTGCAAACTCCCATCCACATTCTCGCCTTCAAGCTTAGTCAGCAAACTCTTGAGTCGAAGCCTAGCAAGGTCCTCGAAGATAATGTGAATCATCTTCACTCTCGGTGGGTATCTCTTGAAGAGTTACCGCAACATTGTTAGGGAGAAAGAAGGCACAAGAATGGGTTGTTCATCATCTTCAAATTCACTTCAGTCGACATCCAAGGTACCGCATTGTTAGTGGAGTTTCTTGAGAGCTCTGCACTTTGGTTAGCCATATGTCTAGTATAACCCGGATAGTCGCTTAGGTAGTCAAGATCAAAGACCACACATGACCCCGTCCTTGAACATTTGGCTTATCTTCTAGGTATCTCGGTTCAAAGTCTCCTCTATCTTCTTGGCGGATAAGTTGTACACTCAGAAGCCTTGCTATGAGCCGAATAACCCACAATATAACCATCATCGACCTTCTCATCAAACTTCCCCAAAGGATCACCGGTGTTCGTAATGGTCACTTGGCAACCAAAAGGTTTGAGGTAATGAATGACCGAACCTTCCCAAAGAGAAGTTCATATGGTGTTTTGAGGTGAGGTCTAGTTATGGAGACTCTATTAAGCACATAGCAAGTCAGGCCAACAACATCCGTAATATAGTGGGCAATTTAGAGTCTGCAAGCATTGATCTCGCACCTCTATCAAGGTCCTATTCTTTCTTTCACCTACCCCATTTTGTTGCGGGGTTCTTGGATTGCTATAGTCCTCTTTATCCCTTTAGACCTCTGAGTTCTATAATAATAGCATTCTTGAACTCGTCCCATTATCACACCGAATTCCCTTGACCTTCTTTGTCAACCGATTTTCAACGAGGGTGATGAAGTCTTTCAAAGACCGGAGTTGTTTCATCTTTAGACCTTAGAAAGAACACCCAAAGAAAATCGCTATATCCATCGGTGATAACCAAACAATAGTACTTGTGATCGATGCTTCGACTTGAGTTGGACCAAATAGATCCATATGCAACAGCTGAAGAGGCTTAGAGATGATGCTCACTGCAGTGACAGCTTTGTAGGAGGCTCTGTGTTGCTTCCCTTTGTTGCATGCAACACAATTATGATCATTGGAGAAAACTTTGGTGGGAATACCTTCGACAAGTCCCCTTTTGGAGAGAGTGTTTATAGTTTTGAAATTCACATGAGCCATTCTCCTATGCCATTTGTTGGACTCATCCAATGATGCTTTAGCCAGCAGACAAGTGAGGTCACCTTCAGGGTGAACTTCATTGAGGTTGAAAGTGTATAGATTGTGAGTTCGAGGGACTCTCAGCAGAATTGAGGTATCTTCTGGAAGCTTGAACTCTTTAGAAAGCACAAGACATTCATCTTCAGAGAAAAGTACCTTGTTCTTGGTGTCACAAATTTGTGAGGCCGAGAACAAGTTGAAGTTCAAGTTCCCAACATAGTACACATTCTCAAAGTTCGATGAGGTGTCTTGATGGTGCCTTTCCCAAGAATTCTACCATCACTCCCACCAAAGGTTACATTCCTCCTTCTTCAATAGGAACAAAATTGTGATCATATCTCTATTTCCGACATACTTCTTGAACGACCACTATCAACAATACCAATATCTTTATGCTTAGGGGATGATCCTATAAAACAAACATATATACAAAAGAATGTTAGTATATCGAGGAGGCTCAAGTCATTCTTGACTTGAACACGCTTGTGGATCATTATATTTAGGTTCGAGAAAGAGTAAGATCCACCATTGTTCTTGGGTTTCCATTGATATTTAGGTCTCTTATTATTCCAAGAACAACTTTGTTGAGGACTTGACAGCGATGCCCCACACCCTTTCCCATTTTTCATAGAGTCAACATATGCAGGCCAATAACCATGTTTAAAATATGGGCTAATAGGTTGCACATAAGGTCTATCAGTTGACCTCCTCCAAGGAGAGTCAGTTCTAGCTTGTGGGACATAAGGTGGAATATTGTTAACATTGGTCCACACTGGTCTTGGTTTCTGCTGATTAGCACAAACACCCAATCTTTGCTCATAAAAATCACAATCCTTAATAAGATGAAATTTACTTCCACACACAAAACATGTCTTCCTTTTGGAAGATGTATTCAACCAAGAAGATGTTCGATTACATGTAGAAGTACTTAAACCAGAAACATTAAAGGAATTGTTTTTAACAGATATATTATGCAAAGATTTAAAAGACAAGTCTTGGGAAACAGGCTTGAAGTGGATTCCTCGTGACTATCCTAGAAGGCTTGTAGATAGACTTGGGTGCGAGCTTGGGTGTAGGCTCGGTGAGGGCTTGACAAGGTCGACTTATCACTTGAATCATAGGCGTAAGTAGATCCTTGATCCGATGAATTGTCCTTTGTCGAGAAAGAGACAAAATCATAAGATGAAGCATCATTGTCCAGCAAGTCTTTTGACTTTTGCCATACGATGGTGTGATCCATCAAAGTCGATAGTAATGGACGGTCGGTGGGCATAAATTCACCTCTAATAGGTCCAGGGACGATGTAAATCACCTTCCTTTCTAAAGTGTTCTAAGCCTGCGGTGTTGATTTACGCCCATCTTGCCTAGCTTCCAATCCTACATACTGAAAGCCTAAACCTATTCACGAGTTCACAGACCGACTATTATAGAGTTCTCTAGCTAGATTGTCACCAGAGATCAACCATTGTTTATGTCTAGCTATTTCCTCCGCAAGTTTCTCTTTAAGCTCTAGATTCTCGATAATAGTATCGACTTTTTCTTTTCGGTCGTTTAAAGTTAATGTTAGCAATATCTAGATCAAATTGCGACACCTTAATCTTTTCTTCATAAGCTATCCGATTCTTTTGAAACCAAACCTTTTGTCTTTCTAATGTTTTAACGAGTTTATAAGCTTCATTATCAACATAGCATGCATTGTACTTAGGTTTCATAGTATCATAAGCTTCTTTCGTTCATTGTATCTTTCACTACGACCAAATATACTGATTGTGTACCGAGAAAGTCCCATCAAGGCAAACCGATCATGCCTATCTCATTGAAGTGCACCGCCAACAATCCAAGCTTCTATGTATCAAGAACTTCCTCGATCACAGTTCATATGCGGCCAGTTGACTGTTCATCCATGGTGATAAGAGCTGTTGAAGTGCTAGCTCCCTTCGATTCTGGCGATATGAGTGGTAGTTAGCTTCCTCTCCACTCTTCCTGTCTTTGTACTCCGCGAGAAATGACCCATCGGTGACAAGAGAAACACTTGACCTTTCTCCGCAAAACGAGTGGATCCTTTCCTCGAACCCAAACTTCCTTCCCGCCTTCTCTTGAAACCTCTTGATATCTCATCAAAGCATGGCCACCGCCATTTCGACTTCATCTCCTCCATTTCAAGTGGGTCCACCGATCAAAGTCTTCATATACCATATCTTTCCGAGTATCATAATCGCAACAAATGAATGAAGAACATCCTCCAATATCTTGCCGACTTTGGCTTGAGGATGTGATGGAGTGGGACGATAAGATGATGATGGTAAGTAAGATGGACTTGAAGTATGCATCATCATATTCGAGTGGGATGTCCCAACAAAGGTGAATGACCGTAAGAGGGTGCGGTAGGGAGATCGACATCGAGTTCTAGAGATCGATTTTGTTGTATAGCTCATCAAAAGTAAGCATGTCCAAATTTACATTTAGCTTTAAGGGCTATACTCACATGTAACCATGATGGAGGCAAAGATCGTAGGAACTTTGAGTTGCAATCATCATTGTCGCTTTGCATTCATTGGTTAAGTCGACTCGAATCTTAATGAAACCCGTCGTATCCCTCATGGATACCTTCTTCGTAGATATTGAACTCTTGGAAGTGTTGTCTCGGCATGGACTTCCTCATCCTCCTGGACTCTTCATTCCCACCAAACCTTGCTTTCGAGCCATCCGGATGTCCTTTGCATCAACCATGTGGTGAAAATCACCCAAGTGATCTTCGTGAATAGATTGAAGAAGGATGGTTCTTACTTTGTGCTCTCTTTGTCTTCGCAAGAATCTCTTGGCGCTTTTGGGAGGAGCAATGGTAAACTTACCATCAAGATCCGGGATGGTCTTCTTTAGATTGTTGCCATTCTTTACAATCTCCCACAGATTCCAATCAATATTGGAGATCCAGATTCGCATCTTCATAGTCCACAAATCATACTCTTCTTTCTTTAGGTAAGGAAACTTACCATTCTTGTTGGAGAGACTCGATTCTTTGCATAGATGTAGTGGTTTTGATGTTGTTGTTGGTGGTGACTTCGATTCATCATCGAGTTCGGGCATGGTAAATATGTTTTGGTTGTATGGGGTGAGGAAAATAAGGTTCTCGATGTCGTAGAGACTCTCCCGAGGCTCGATACCACTTGTTGAAAACTCTCGGACCTTGCGGATCTTTAGCACTTCGTGGATCGTTAGTGTTGCCTATGTAATCATAAGCAAACTAATAGACAGTCTCTACAACTTGCATTCTATAGCGGAAAGTAAATACAAGATGTTATAACTAAGAATACTTAGATCCTCTATGGATCTTTTTATTAACTGAAACTCTATGTTTCAGATGAGTTGATTTCTATTACAAACTATGAGGTTCCTTTTATAAACAAGGAACCCTAATCTATTACAACTCAATCGACTAAACATGCAAGCATGCATTTAATGACTAATACACTAAACTATATTGAGCAGTACAATTAAAACCCATGCTAACCTCGGGCCGTTCAAAGATAATAATGAGTTAGCATTTAATACAATGGCGCGATCTCGATCCTAGTCGACTTTCACCCTTCAAAGAAGAACACGGCAACGCTTGTACTCTTGAAGAGAATCACTTCTTGAGAGAATCGCTTCTACTTGAGCAGAATCCTTGGCGAAGAATGTCGCCAGTAAATCCTACTTCACATAATTCCCAACACGCGACGTACAACTCACGCGTAAGAAGAGGAGACATCAACCAATTCAAGACATACAGACCATAACCCACGCCAAAAAGAATAGACATTGACATAGTCAAGAAATACTTGACAATACTCAAGCTAGTCAAAGACTAGGAAATGACGACACTATTTATGCAACATAAATAGGTTAATTGATAAGTTTCGGCGATTTTCTCAATAATCCCCAAACGTACATGTTTAATAATAAAATATAGATTCCAATTTATTTCTCAATTAATAAAGGTATCTTAATCGTTATTCATAATCGTACAAGTTTACCCGAAATTACCTCATATAAGGTATAGTAAATAGTGTGCTATAAGTGACACGTTTGTTTATTCCAACGTTTCCAAATCAATACGACTTCAATAAGTTATATTATCGAAATAATATCTCCAAACAAGTTTATCAAGGCTATCATGTGTTATAAAACACGAGTTACCATCGTATTTAATAGGAGTTTATAATAGAATAAACCATATCCGCCCATAATATACATCTAATTATCTCGTTATTAGTCAATATGTGATAATAAAATATCTAGACCCATTTAAGTCAAAACGTTTGTCAAAATGTAATTCAATACCAATATAACTCGCATAATAAGCGTTATTCCATATTTATAAACCGTGTTAATTCTTACCACGTATATGTAATATCCGCTACTAATTATTAATCACATGTCTAGTTCTAATGTCTACCACTTCATTTTCCGAGTATCTAGTTCATCGTTTAATTCATAATCAATATCGTATGTCTCGATAAAATTATTCCTATATCGTTGCATAGTTATCTCGTTACTTATTTGGGTCGTCAAACATATATATATATATATTCCACAAGTTTATCATCCTAGGTAGAGTTTACTTGCTTTTAACATTCTTAATTAAAAGAGTATCAATCACACGTTAAAATCAATACCAAATAGAACTAATAACAACTCGATATCTCATCATATCAATTATAAGTTCTAATATGTCTAATATCAAGTATAAAATCCCCATATTATCCGAAGCATACTAGTTCACGATTTAGCAAATGAGACCATGATACATTAACTAGTTTTTACTAGTCTTAATATCTCTCGTCATAATAATATTTACTTCTTAACGTCCACATTTACCAAGTTTTACTTGAATTGAATCCGTAACTCATTTAACCCACGTCATATACCAATTTATCGACTAAAACAATTTAAACCTAAGTGAACATTCGGGTTAAGCCCGACCCGATTCAACTGACTCGTCCCACAAGGTTGACCCGACCCTCGACTAGACTAACCCAACTGTTTTCAAAATAATCAAACACGCCAATTAAGCAAATCTGAAACCTAGAAAAGTTCTATCAATCCTCAAGGCCAACCCAAGAACCAAGTTAGCAACAACCCCACGAGTTGACTCGACTCATCGAGTCGACTCGACTCGATGGTCACTCGTACTCAACCCGTCGCCTCAACAAGAATACCAACCACAATACACCTCTTGAGTTCCGTTTTACATTAACCACACGAGTTCATTTTAAAACATGATTATTTCATTTTTTTTATCCAACCCATTTTTCACTCGAGTTCACCACTGAAATACTTTGAGTACACGGGTTAATAAGTAAACATTTATCAATTCGTTTTTAACACTTCTCAATCCACGAAAACAACATATTTAATTAAAATAAGATAAAATAACGAGTGTAAGGTGGGGGGGATGTTTTACCGAGAGGAAAAGAAGAGAAAACGAAGGTCGTGATGAAGTCTTTTACGAGTACAACTCGTATTCATCCATGCTTGACCCTTGCATGTCTCGTTAACATTTAAACCCTAATATTCGGATCTATTTTTCAAGATCTAGGCGCGTGCTTGCGCTTAGAGATGTATCGAGACATAAATGAGGTCACTAGACCCGATCTATCGAATAGGAGGGTGGTGTAATTATTTGTGATGGCCGGAAGTTGGCGGAATCTTTTGTCGTGGCCGGAACCCTAGGGAAAGGGTGGCGGATTTTCATTTTAGTGAGAGAGGAATGTGTGTTTTGTAGAGAGAGAAAGAGATATGGTGAAATGGGATAATGAGTGAGGGGTGGGGTATTTATACCCATGGAGGGACCCAAGTTGCAATTAGAGTAAACCTTAGGGTTGGAAGTGGAATTATTAGAGGGACCCTAGTTGAAACTTTACAAAACTATAATAATATTAAGCTCAGGACTCGTTTAGCCTAGTAAACGAATGATTCATGACACAGGAGTTACGCCAATATTCTTAAAATATTATTTCCAATAAAAACGATATAAAATACGACTCGTATCTCAAATTAAATCAAACGATCGCTCAAATCGACGTTTCACCAATTATGACGCATCGAGGAATTTACGATGTGTCACAGTAGCAGTGATGATTAAGGGGAAGCCAGATTCTCTTACTAACAAACCCGAACAAAACAATCTGCTTCGGAAGAAAGACCGAAAGAAGGTGTTGTATATAATTAATAACAGTATACTAAAAAGTACTTACTAGATTGTTTTGGTTGAGTGATCATCTTTGATAATAAAAATAGATATTTGTTCTCTTTATAGTCTATTGTGTTGCGTTGAAAAGTTTATTTGTTACTAGTTTGTTTTATTGGTTGAGTAAACATGTGATGGATCATAACTTTCGAGTTAACAATTTGGTAATTTGAAAGCATAAAAAAACCGAAAAAAAACCGACACCGAACCGTTTTAATAAAAAAAACCGAAAAGCCGAAACCGAAAAGACCGAAACCGAACGGTTTGAAATTATTAAAAACCGAAGTTTTCGGTTCGGGGTTTGGTTTTAGTCAAAAACCGCCCCAAACCGCCCCATGCACACCCCTAATGGAAAGCTCTTGGGGGTACCAACACAATTGTTGACACTATGCTTCCTGGTTTCAAAATGCTTATAAAACACTATCACACTTGGTCCTTGAATACTACTCATGACAGAAAATTTCCAATCTCATAGTGAGGATATTTCTCTTGCTATTATTAATGATCTCTTATATACATTTAATTTAATATTAATTAGTACGTTCTCTTTTGCTCAGTCATGGAAAGTTGGTTAGGCCCAAATAAAAATATTATGTTAGGGGAAATTGATATGTGTTTAAATACACATATATTTTATATTATTTAAACCCACAAAAACAGCCAAAAACACACAAATGACTATATAAATGTTACAAATATCATGAAAATGTGTTTTATATGAATCAGGTACAAAAAGATTGAAAACAAGTGAAAAATGATCAAAGTTCACAAAATTGTCATTTTCAGTCCCTGGAGTTTCACAAATTGGCAAATCTAGTCCCTGAAAGTTTAAAATGAATGAAAAGTCAACTTTAGTCCTTGGATAATCAAACATGTTCAAAATAATCCCTGGATAAAAGTTTTCACAAATTGGCAACTTTTACCCCTCAAGTTTCAAAAATTGGTAAAATTAGTCCTTGGGTCTTATAAAATGGAAATTTATCAAATATTACCCTTGAACTATTCATAACTTACAATTTGGAACCTTTTTGATAACTTTTGGGAAATTTACAGTTTCACCCCCTAAGAATCCAAAAATGACACGAATGGTCCTTATAAGTTTTAAAATAGAAAAAAATACAACTTTGGTCCTTGTGTTATTATTATATGGCAAGTTTGGTACTTGGAAGGAAGTTTGGAAAGATGGCAGTTTCAACCCTTCAAGAATTCAGAAAATACAAATTTTGGTCCTTGGGCTTAAATTTCTACAAACCAAACCGGACCCAAAATAAAATATATAAACCCAACCCAATACCAGGTCAAACCCGGTCAACCTCCCTCCCAAACCACCTTTCCTGTTTTCCCTCTCCCTCACACACTGTAAACCAATTCCACCCTCCACTGCTCCAAAACCACCACCACCTGTCCACCAGCTCATCAACAACCTTTCACCAGCTCATCACCAACCTGTCTTACCCACTCTTCCCCAGCTGTTCCTCCACCTCCACAACAAACCAAGGGCATTAAATGCCCTGAAAACTCACACATTACCTCTTCATGTGTTGGCACCAAGTTGTAATCCAAGGGCTAATGGATGGCTGGGATTAACCAAAAGAAGCACAACAAAGAAGAGAGAAGACCCATTTTTAGCTTTTTAGTATAAATAATCATGTATGCCGTTTGATATAGGAGTCTAGAATCTTTATGTTCTAGCTCCTTTTAACTTTCATTGTTATTTACATCTAATTTTCAGTTCTGTTAAATGCAATTTCAAGTTGTTTATGTAATTTTCTTGTCATAATCTTAACCTTTTCATGTTCATTAGTTTCCTGTCAGTCTCAAATCTGTGTTACTCTTTAGATTAAATTGTTGTTGTAAGCTTGTTATAAGCTCTTGTGAGCTTTTGTTTCAATTTGCAAATCAATATTTTTTTTACAATTTACAAAGCCTAACTCAGTTTTTTTTTTTTTTTTAAAAGAGAAAAAAAAATCATTTTCTGTCCAATAGGGGTGTGTGGATCAGCACTCTTTCTGGTTCAAGCACCAATTTTCACCCATTTTGGATATCAAGTTAGTTTGCATAGTCTATTTTGGAATTATTGTAAGTGATCTCAAGTATCTTTCAAGTGCAAAGAAGATTTTAGCAGTCTACAAAAGTTCCCATTAAGCCACTTTAAACAGCTCTTATTAAGCTCATGACAGCTTGTTAATTGCTCAAATTTGGTTTCTGGAATATTGGGTACGTGAAGGTTAGCAATGCTGAATTGATGAGTTCTTTAGAGTTTGTTAGATAGCTTATAAATAAGCTCCAAACTGCTCACCTAGGCTGTTTCTAAGCTGCCAGCCTCGCACCACGTGTCGATTCTTTTGTGCATTGCTTATCATTCTGAATTAATAGCTTATTTAGGGTGTTAGTGTTTCATAGGTGTGCTTAGTCTAGTTTAGATCATATTTAGCTTAACTTAGGACTCCCCTAGCTTATCATCTCTTGCCAACTGCTTTTTCCCTCCATTCATATTATTTGTGAAGTTTGTAGCTTAATTTAGTTATATTATTCATGAGTTTGCTTATTTCTCCACTGAAACTGTTTATCCATGGTTTTCTTGTGCTCAAAATCTGAAAAAGAGTGTTTGGTATAAGCTTGTATTTGGAGTTCTAAAGCTTTTCAGTGGTTAGTCTCAGTTAATTAAGTTTGATTTAGGTACAACATAGTCAATTAAGTTAGTTATTTGCATATTAGAATAGCTAAAGTCAAAATCATTTTGATTCTTCTCTTGTGCTCATAACTGTTTAAATCAGTTAGTGAGATTTGCATTTAGGTAGATATAGTCATAATTTAGCCTACATCAGTATTATTTCATATCATCATATCATTTTCATTCAAAAGAATTGAATTCAAATCTCATATTAGTCAAACTTTGCAAAATCTGATAAAAGTCAAAAGTGGAAAAAGTGATTTTTTCCAAACTTTGTGGAATTTTCACGATTCATTATAAGTCCATTTGAGCTGAAATTTGGGATACAAGATCTTTGGTTGGTGATCTACACTAGGTATTTTTAGTTTATTTTGTGATTTTCTAGATAGCTTAATATAGTGCTTAAAGTAGGGCCTTAGAGTAGTTTGGCATATAGTTATTAAAATCTGGTCATGAGTTTTTTTTTTTTTGTAGCTTGTGCTTTTACTTCCCAATCAGTTGCATTAGCTCATTTTAGGTTAGATTTAGGCTTTAGTAGCTTATGGTAGCTTATAGTTAGCTTTTAGCTTATTTCAAGTGCTTATTTGCCCAATTCGACATTAGTGGGCTTATCTAACTTTTATATTTTTCCCATGATTAGAATAATATTTTAGATTTTCTGTAAAGTCTCATAATTTTCTTTGCTCATTTGTTATTTTTCTTAATTTTAATTAGTTTAAATTAGTTTTAATTAATAATAATTATTTAAAAGTCTAAAAATATATTTTCAGTTTTAACATTAGTTTTATAATATTTTAGATTTTCCAATTTATAATTTCATTTTTAGGATTAATTTCCTATTTTCTTATATTTTAATGTATTTTTAAATAGTTAAAAATAGTTTTTAATTAATAATAATTAAATAAATAGTCATAAAATAATTTTATTTTTCCAATAATTTTCTAGTATAATTAGGATTGTAAAACATTATTTTCATACCGTAGGTGTTTCATTTATTTAATTTCACGTTTTATTTCGTGCGTTTACGTAGAATTTTAATTAAACATACTGCGTTTTTAGATTTTTGACGTTACTAAGTATTTTGCTTTCACGTACTTGTTCTTATAGCTTGTTTAAGCTATTTTCTTTTATTCCTTAGAATAAATCATTAAAAACCCTTTTCTGTTCAATATTCACCCGATCACAAATTGCTCTATTACGGTGTTCACACCTCGTTGGGACTTAACGACCGGGAAACACTAAACTCCTCTGGACTTAATTGCATTACGCTCGAAATGTTTGACTTTTATGGTTGACCATTCACAAGTGGTTGACTAATAAAAGATAGACCGTTTGGGAGCGAATCAGAAATACTTGAAAGCCAAAACAACCAGAAGCTAGACACCTTGAGTAGATTTGCCAGTGTAGGTGTAAATGACTCAAGTCTGTCGTCAATTACATTATCAGTTACAAAAACAACACCTGTCATCTTGGTGATTGATAAGGATATTCATGTAATCTATTTACTAGAGAACGAAAAAAAAAAATGTTATTTGTAATAAAGACAATTCCTAATTTTTCTTTTTCTTTTATTTATACAGATGTTGCCATGGGAAAAGCATGATATCGGAAAACCAAGGAATATACAAGATGCCTTATGTTTCAAGTATTTTTTATACTTATGATAAATGTCACAAAAGTAAGAAGAAACATTGTTAGAGACTTTGCAAGCTATGCTAGAGTAGACCCGTCTCATGCCTATTATGATATGGATCCTGAGATCAACAACATAGATGTATGGATCATTGCAATATCTTCAAATAATGAACTCCATTTGGGGGTAAGTTTATTTTTATTGTTATGAATCCTATGTGTTTTACATGATAATGGTAAAAGATACATCAATGTCTATGACACTTGATATCGATTTATGGAATTTACGATTTATTGTTATAAATCTTATTTTAATGTCTATGGTTTACAATTTCAATGTATTTACGATTTATAGGTTTGCAGTAGATATCGAGGGACGCACTTAAAACACTTGAAGTGTGCGCATCATATATCTTGATGGGTTGCTGTAGTGGATTACTGAAATTGGAAGGACCCCACTTGGGGCTCCGATAGGCTATTTACTTGCCGGTTCCCCTATAGTTATGGGTAAACCAAAACACTGCTCCGGACATTCAAGAAAAAAATGGAAAAAGGATTGACCAGGACATTACTTCAGACATTCAAGAAAAGAATGGAACATGAAGTGGGCGTTGTAGCTTGTCTTGATTTAGCTAGAAACAAGACTCCTGATCTTATGTATAGGGCTATTACAATTTGTTATGGAGTACAAACCTTGCTTCAGAAAAAAATGCCTTGAGATATTTGTATTATTCAAAATTCAGCATAATACAAACATGCAGGTTGTGGTATTTTAATTGTTTTCTTATATTGCACCATGCTCATCTATTATGTTGGCCTTATTTTCTTATATTCTAATGAAATAAGCACATGAAGAGTTGCATACTTAAAAGTAAATCTTTTATATAATAAAACAAAACCACAAGTGATGACTTTTGCATTTTTTACATGGTTCTTGAGTTTCTTGGCGATAGCATACTGCACCTCATCCGATATAACCGCTATAAAGGCCTGAACTTGAATAAAGTTGGAGAGATATGCAGATGCATACTGATTGGACTTGATTATTTTGCACAAAGATCCCCCAAATAAGCCTTATCTGAGTCGGGTTAATTGGGTTTAAAGATAAAAATCTTACCCGTACACTACCCTAAGAAGGGGCGGGTTATTCGGGTTGTGGGTTATTCGCGTACGGGTTACCCCAATAAGGAAATTATAATATAAAAATACAAATAAGTGGGTAAATTTCTTTAAACACCCGAGGAAAAAAAAAAAAAAAATCCCTTACCCGGGTTAACTGAAAACCCGAATATGGTCAAATCTCTCACCTGAAACATGACCGAATCCACGTTAATCCGGTTAAGCCGAATAATGTTTTTCAACCCATATAACCCGGACCGAATAAGCTTATTGGGTTCGAATAGGGTCGGATTAGTCGGGTTCGTGTATTTTTGACAACCTTTCTTAAACTAAATGAATAAATGTAAAATAAAATAAAAAAATATAATCGGTAATAAAATACATTATAAACAATTAAGTCAAAACACCGTGCGTGCACATGTATTATAACTAGTAATTAGGATAGTTAAAACAGTAAAATATATCAAATTTTGATGTATTATTAATTTATTATACGTCAACTTTACATAATTATATAGAATATAACGATATCCACTTTAGTCATTTAACATGTTGAAGTATAAAATAATTTGATTTGGCAAACACTCAAAAAACTAATTATTTGATTATTATGATATTAAACAACATAATCAAACCCAAACACATTTCAGAATCACGTTTTGTAATAATTGATTATCCGATTATCCGTTTTCAAAACGCATAATCAATTTTTAATAAGCAATCCCAAACACACCTAAATTAAACTTAGAAAAGAAAAAAAGAAATACAATTTTTTTTTTTTTTTTTTGCTTTTCTGACAAGTTAACCTAATCCATACCCGTACCATAAACCAACTTTCCTACCCGTATATGGTAACAAGTAATAAAAATCCCACATCTAGTCAAAAACCAATCGTTACAAAAAGGAAACTAAAAAACTATAAATACACATCAACATCAATAATTTAACACTTCCAATAGATAAACTAAACCAAACCAAACCAAACACACTTGTTGTTGTTCTGTTTCTCGAGTTCAAAAGATAATAAATAACGGCGTTAGATCTGACAATAACAATGAGTAACGGGGTACCAATATCCTCAAAAAAGATGATACAAAGTTTAAAAGAGATAGTTAACGGTGTTACAGATGCTGAGATCTATTCCACTCTTAAAGACTGTAATATGGATCCTAATGAAGCTGTTAATCGTTTATTATCTCAAGGTTTTTTTTTGAATCTTGTTTTATTAATTGTGAATAAATTGTTAAAGGGTATCTTAAAGTTTGGTTATTTATTGGTTACTTGTTAAAAGATTAGGTTTTTAATGGTTTACAGGGTGTTTGGCATTAGGTTTTTGTTATAAATTTAGTATATTTTTTAAACCTAATTTGATTAATTGTGTATAAATTGGTATAGGGTATCTTAAAGCTGTGTTATTTGTTGATTTTATTGTTAAAAGATTAGGTTTTTAATTGTTTACAGGGTGTTTGGCATTAGGTTTTTGTTGTAAGTAGTATCTTTTTTAAACCTAATTTGATTAATTGTGTATAAATTGGTAAAGGGTATCTTAAAGTTTGGTTCTTTATTGATTTTTGTGCTAAAAGATTAGGTTTTTAATGGTTTAGAGGGTGTTTGGCGTTAGGTTTTGGATTGGATTATATGATTTTATTTTCTCAAGGTTTTTATCTTTTTTTTTTATTAGTCTTATTTGATTAATTGTGAATACATTGGTAAAGGGTATCTTAAAGTTTGGTTCTTTATTATTTTTTGTTGGTTATTTGTTAAAAGTTTAGGTTTTTATTGGTTTAGAGGGTGTTTGGCATTAGGTTTTGGAGTGGATTATATGATTTTATATCTCAAGGTTATATTTTTGTTATGAATTTAGTATCTTTTTTTTAAACCTAATTTGATAAACTGTGTAAATTTAGTGTTTATGTGAATTAATAGGTAAAGGGTGTTTTAAAGTAAGGTTTTTTGTTATTTTTTGTTGGTTATTTGTTAAAAGATTAGGTTTTTATTGGTTAGAGGGTGTTTGGGATTGAGTTTTTGAGCATATTATCTGATTATTATGACCTAATTTGAATAACTGTGTATGAATAGGTAAATGGTATTATAAAGTTTGGTTTTTCAATTGATTTTTTGTTAAAAGATTAGATTTCTAATGGTTTCTTGGTTTACTTTATGGGTTTTTTGGTTTTTCTTAGGGGGTGTTTGGGTTTGGTTATAAAGAATCTAATTTATGTTGGTTAGAGTGTGTTTATGTGAGATAAAGGGTATTCTAAAGTTTGGTTTTTCATTGATATTTTGTTGAATATTGGTTTTTAGGCTTTAGGTTGAATGTGGTGCAGTGGTTATTTGTTTCAATATTAGATCTTTTCTTTGGTTTAATCTTTTGCGGGTGTTTGGGTTTTCTTATTGAGAAGTTTAAATAGGCTGTTCTGAGGGTGTGTGGATTTTTGTTTTGGAGTGTTTTATTTGTTTATTGTTTGCGAAGCGCGGATGATTAGAAAAGAGTGGTTATTTGTGTTTCTCTTAGATGCAATCTAGATAAAAGTAGGTCAAGATATGTGATTTGGAAACGTGTATTTGCAAATGCCTTTTGTTTTGAGAAGGCAATCGCAAACATCCCGCCCCTTGTAGCGTTTTGATAAAATGGTTTTGATGGTGTTTGCGAATGTTTATGCAGACGGGTTATTAGGTGTTCTGATTAATAGTTTGATGTTGGTTATTTCAAACTGCTTTAGTTGAATATAAAACGATAAATAGATAAGCACTTTTTATTTTTGAAGGATCTTTTTCTGTTGGTGATTTACTTGTCTCAAGTTATTGCTTTTTTGGGTTTATAAGGGTTTTGATTTTGTACTTAATTGTGAAGCTTTATCAGCTTGAACCCCATATATGCTAGAAGGGAGGTTTATCTATCGTTCAAGCTTCCGCGAATACTATAATTACTTGTAGTTTGGACTATTTAAATATTTTAGATTCTTTTTAGTGGATTGAAGGTTAAAGTGTTGAACTATAGTTATAGTTTAAAATTATGCTAGTGTTTTGATGAGTACTAATATGAAGTTATTGATTGTGCAGATACTTTTCACGAGGTGAAGAGCAAACGAGAAAAGAAAAAAGAGGTGCGTACATGGAAACACTGGATTCACTTTTTTCCATTATTAACTATCCTATTACAAATTTGTTTCTTATATTTTATCAATTTCGAAATAAGATTAGTGAGTCATACTGTCATAATCAGCATCTCATCTTCACTCTCTTTGCCTGCTACTTTGCTTTGCTTTTTACATTTTGGTTATCCTTCTTTATACATTAATCTGTGAAATGTTAAGGCAAACTGCTCGCTAAATAGAGACACCTCAATGTTGTTACCTGCCTTGTAAATAGTTTTTTTTTCCCTTCTTTTTTGCATTTTTTTTGTATGCATGGAAACCTGTTGCACATGCTATGAGTTGAGTTAAAGATCTGCCTGTATATAGTTCTTCTCGGTATTTCACTTTACTGCCAATGGTTTCCTTTATTTGTAATTAGTTTGAGTATGACATCTTGCTTTTGTTCCATTCAGTCTAAGGATACAACAGAATTCAGACCTCGTGGTGGTAGTAGTTCAAACCGTGGCGGTAAAAGTGGTACAGACCGATACGCTGGACGTAGTAGCTCAACCCATTACAGCTCTTCAGGTATACAAGTGCCATGGCTTCAAAAAATCTCTTTTCAATTCTGAAAAAGTTTGCATACTGGTATCTTAGCTCAACTCTTGCATATTGAATTTTATAGAGTCTGGTGGAGTGTACGGAAAGCCTGCATACAAGAGGGAAAATGGGGCGAGTTCTTATACAGCTTCAGCCACACCAGCTCCCAGAGCTGCACCACTTACTGCAAATTGGAATCCTCCAACTTACAGGTTAGTCATGCTAGAACCACATTCTTAATATAATTGATAAGGAAAATTAAGATATACTAATTGGTAATACTACTATGCAAGTTGTTTAAGGCAATGACTCAGTAAACTTTATTACAAGTTGCTGTCATATTGGGCCGTATCTCTGTATCTTTGCCTTCCATATTCAAAAGCTTCATGATTGCTGGACTGTTTTCTCTGTATTTGTATGCGTCTGCTCATATATATAGCCTTTGTGTATATTTTGGTTTAGTTTCATCATCTATCATTTTTTCAAGTTTAAATTGTGTATCCCTGCCTTCTTTTTTAAATTTGAGGACAAGCTCAATTTTTTTGGCGGATATCACTTGCTGGATTTGGTTGCTTTAACTAAATTTTAACATTTTAGCATTTTTTTCCTGTCACAGTGACTCTCATCAACCATCAACTTATAGCACAACTGACGCTGTATCAGTTCCACAACCATCTTCTGGATATCAATCTGCTTGGTCAGGTGCTCCTGGTCAAAAGTCAATGGCTGACATTGTTAAAATGGGCAAACCCCAGAATAAGGGTTATACCACTCCAAACCCATCTCAACAGAGTATCAGTCACAACCATGTTCCAGAATACAATGCTTCTCCTGATAATGATTGGCCCTCTATTGAGCCTTCACAACCTGAGTGGCCCTCTATTGAGCCGTCACAACCTGAGTGGCCCTCTATTGAGCCGTCACAACCTGATTGGCCCTCTATTGAGCCGTCACAACCTTTAGTGCACACTCATGCAGACTCGGGGTTAAATTCTGGTCAATCAAACTTACCATTTGATAGAAGCAACCAATACGTTGGGTACGAGACCAACGAGGCTGAGCCACAACATGAAAGTTCTTCTGAAGATCATATCGAGGACCATGACCATGATGTGCCTGTATCTAACGAACCCCTTTTTGAGCATGACTTGCCTGCGCCTGTGCCTGCCGAACCCCTTTATGACCACAACTCTTATAGGAACATGGACTCCTACCACACTCACGATGATGCTTCTGAGCAGAAGGAAGGTAAGTTAGATATTCTAGAACTTGGTTCATTTTGCTTGCTAACTGAGGTCAATAACCAAGTCCTGTTGAAGTTAATCAGCTTTACATGTTGCTGAAGTTTACACTCATGTTCTGTTTTTAGGGGTAATAGTGGTGACACCACTAAATCTTCACCATTTTGGTGGTTTAGCACTAAAACAACTTTCTTTTGCTGATGTTTAGTCCCTCAATAGGTCTTTCTTCACAGTTATTCTGCGAGTATCAAATCCAGTTAAGAAATTTAGTTGATTAAATGATGAAACTTGGCTGTTTAAATCTGAACAATTTTAGGGGTTAAACTGCCAAAATGGTGAAAGTTTAATAGTATTACCATATTTAACTTTGTTTATTGAATTGTTTTGGTTTACATGGTCTTCCTGTGTGTATCTCAGATTAAAAATTAACAATTGTCTTTCTCTTGTTTCAGCTGAAGAGGTTGATGCCCCTGTATCGTCCGTAAGTGAAAATATACAAAAGCTTAGTATACAAGAAGAGGAGCACATGGACCAACCTGAAGATGATGTCATCCCCTCTGTAGTAATTCCAGATCACCTGCAAGTCCATACTGCCGATTTGTCACACTTGAGTTTTGGAACCTTTGGGGCAAACCTGAATGCTGGTTTATCTGGAACTTCATCTGTTGAGCAACCTGAAACTACGTATGACCTCCTGGAATCATTTCTCATGATTCATATTTTTGTTTTTTAGTTACTTTTCCTCATTCATGTTCTTTTTGCAGAAATCGCGAGTACTATGATGACGGGCCTACAAGAACATTAGAGAGCGATCTGGTTCAAAGGACAGGAGCTGAGAGTTATGATTTACCTTCTGTTTCACAAGGCGCGGTATTGAATCAAGATGTTCCTGAAGTGTCACATGGCAGTCAATATGGGTTTCCTCCTGCAACACATGCTCATACATATGATAATCCCCAGCTATTGAACTCTTCTTTCCCTCAATCTCAGACACCTCCACAGACTCAAATTTCGACACCCTTTTTAAATGCCATGGTAAGGCGGTTGTGTTTCCTAGAATGTTAATAACTTGTACATATTTTATATGTGATGTGGAGGATAATATTAACTTCCTATTTTCTTTGGCTATTCTGCAGCAGGCTGCAGACACAAACTCATTGTTGGCGGCAAATGGTCATCCTGCTAGAGAATCTGATTTGTCATACTCACAGTTTTCAGTTAGTCAGTCCATGCCTACTAGGTATGCCAACTCGGTGTCATCGATCAACGATCCAACCATATCTATTGCTGAGGTACTGCACTGAATCTAATTACTTAAATTCACATGATGTATATGTTTCACACATTTTTACTTTTGGAAAACATTAGTTCTTAGGTATTCAATTTATTCGAAAGCAGATGTTACAATAAGTAATAACGTATGATAAAAAATCCAAAATCATGTGCCTTTTTTCTTGATTAACAAATTTTCATAACAAAAAAGTTGCATTTTTTCTCAAACATTGACGGTTTATTGAAGATGTTGGTAAACGACCGGGCAATATACCTAGTTTAGATTAATTGTTTGAAATTTGAGAAATTTGCTTTGTTTAAGCAGGCTTTGAAGAGTGTGGGGCTTTCATCATCTCAACCAGGACAACAGACGCTTCCTACTGGACCTTCAATTCAACAACACCTTGCTATGCACCCTTACTCCCAACATCCTTTGGGCCCGTATGCCAACATGATGAGCTACCCTTTCTTACCTCAGAGTTATACGTATATGCCATCCGGTTTCCAGCCCGGATTTGCTGGCAACAGTACGTACCATCAGCAGTTAGCAGCCATGCTACCTCAGTACAAAAACAGTGTTTCTTTGAGCGGCTTGACTCAGTCTCCAGCTGCTGCTTCCGGTTACGGTTCATATGGTGGTTCAACAGCGGTTCCTGGGAGTTACCAAGTTAGCCAACCTGCAGGCCCTGCAGGATCCTATGATGATGTATTGAATGCCCATTTTAAAGACACCAGTCATTTGCTCTCTCTCCAACAGCAGCAGCAGCAGGTATTTTTCTTTGATTTTGTTAACTGTCTTTTTAGATACATTAAGCATTAGGGTTAATTGCTTGATATAACAACCAAAAACAGACAGTTACAAAAGCTACATAGCTAAAATGAGGACATTAGAAAAACCCTTGTTGTTTGGTGAATTAACAGTTGTCCCTCGTCGATAATTTTTTTCCTAAATGGTCCCCTAATTGCATTGTTTGCTTTCACTTTTGGTCGATGGCCAGGAGCCAAAAGAAGAATTAGTTACATACATGAGGGATCAAATGCGTATGCAAACATAGCAATCAGGGACCCTTCTAATATAAATAGTGTTTTACGAGGGATGATTTCTATTATTTTACCAAACCAAAAGGGCGATTTGTGTGATTTACTCTTAACGAAAGAGTAGATTAGATAAATGGTCCCTGTGGTTGCTCAGAGTTACGGGGTAGGTCGCTTGCTGATAGTAGTTATGGGAGAGATGGTACCCTAGATACGCAGTGTGTTACATTTGGTCATGCTTTCTTTGCCATCTATGGATCAAAAGGCAAATTAATTACATAATTGAATCTTGAGGGACAAACAGTGAAACTGTATAATTTTTCTAGGCACCGTCTCGAATAACTTCATCGGCAAGAGACGAATTCGTAATTTTGAGCAAATTGGGGGTACTATATGTAAAGTTTATTCTCAAAAGATGAGTAGTTGGTAACCTGAATTAGCAACCAAGTGATTTACTATACCATAAATAACCGTAAACATTAATTTTTTTCTCATTAATAACCCATAATGTTTATGTGATTTTGTCAGAATGAGAACTCTCAAATGTGGGTTCATGGAGGTGGTTCTCGAACTATGCCGGCAGTTCCAGCCAGTGCATATTACAACTTACAGAGTCAGAACCAGCAGCAGCCAAGTGGGTTCAGGCAAGGCCAGCAGCCTTCACAAAGTTACGGTGGAGCAGCGCATAACTACCCAGACTTCTTCCAATCCCAAACTGGGATATCACAGGAGCATCAGCTACAACAGAACCCTAGGGATGGTTCACACGTTGGTGGGTCCCAGGCCCAACCGAAACTCCAGTCACAACAACAGCTATGGCAAAACGCTGGATACTGATGGATGATATCCAATCAAGGTTTTTCAGGGTCTTTTCTGTGCCTTGAGAGGTTGTATCTTAGTAACGTATTTGATGGTGTGAGTTGAGCTAATGTAACGTAGGAACATGTTTGGTTATTGTGGTTAGTGGACTTTGTTTACTTCGTTGGTGTTTCTTTTTTCTTGCTCGTAGCTTTTGATGTTGGTGAAGCGTCCAACCTTTTTTTTAATCAAAGGAATGACATTAAAGTCTCGCCTTTTCTGTTTTTTTCTCTCACGCAACATCACTAACTGTCGAACTACCACTAGCTTGCTACAGACACGAAAGCATGCAGAAACAGAGTGGCAGCGTTTGGTTTGTGCATTTGCAGTAGCGAAGGGTGAGTTATAGTGTTGATAAACGTCTTGAGGGGTCGCATCCCTTTTAATATAGACGGCCAACACTATCCGCATACCAAATTTTTTAACAATGAAAAACGCCGGCTAAAAATATACATGCCAAAACCCGTAAGGCCATATTACTAGTCAGATTGATCGTGGCATGTTTGCATCCTTGTTGGGTGGTGGCCTGGAGGGTGTGGTTTGGCTTTTCACTTGCAACATCATCGCTTTATCACTTTTTCTTCTTTCCTTTTTCTTTCCTTCAACCCATGCAACATATTCTTTCTCTTTCCTTTAATATTCTATTTATTTTTTATTATTAAAAATACCTCCAAAATTGAAAAAATAGTTCTCTCTCTCATTAAACGCTTGCCAGACTCAAATGCCGAAAGGAAAAAAAAAAGTGTTTCCTGCAAAGTGAGGTCTGGGTTTTTGGTTGTTTCCCGCAAGAAAGGACATTTCATTCTTGTTTTGCCGCCCCCACACCCTATACACTTATTTGCGAAAAAATTGGAAAAAGAACATATGTGATGCTTACTCAAGTTAAGTTTGGCATTGCTTGTTGTCGAGAGTTTAGATTAAACAAAAGTGATACCCCGTTGTCTATTATTTAGGGTATAAGAGTTTTCAATAAGCAAGATGGTATTTGCTTATTTAAGTGCTTATTCTAGAATAGATATTTTTTTTTGGTTTGATTTAATGGATTTAATCAACACATGAAACCAAATATTTTATTTCAGAGGCTCATTAGATTTTTTTTGCAACAATAATAAATTCAAATTCTAGCTTTTAATTATTTATTTATGAGTTCCTTAAAGGGAATATGTCACCCATTAGAAGTCTCCAACGATGATCAAAATTTTCAGACTAAAATAGTGTAAAAGGAGCATCTTTATGGCATATCTTCAGACAAAATAAAAGTTCTCCAACGATAAAGACTAAATTTTCGACTAAACATTTTTAAATAGTTTAAATACGTGTCGACGCATCAAATAGAAAAATAATTGAAATAACGTTTATCGATATTGACCATTGTAAACGATTGATCAAAGACTTATGAAACATAGTTTATATAAATTATATTTTATATTTTAGCTAGATATCAAAGTTTTAAGAATTATGTAGTGTTTTAATAAGATGAATAGTGTTAGTGATAAATATAGTGACTATATTTGGTGCTTTTATTCATAGCACTAAATTAGTGCTAACTATAATGCAAACATTGGAGAAGTTTTTGGTGTATATTGGCACTAAATTAGTGCAAAAGACATTTAGGCCAACATCGAGATCTTCTTAGAACCAAGTTTCATGAGTGTTCCAATTTGATATCTCAAACTTTATATTAATCATAAAAACCATCAAAGTTTCAAAACTGTTTCATTCTTATGTAATTTTCTGAAATTAATGTGCTTAAAGTATCCATCTATGCATTAACATGTTGTACATTAATTTTAAACACCCACTCCTTAAATTTAACTAACTCCAACAAACTTTATGTACAACTCGTTAAAGCACGACTAAACATAAATAATAACTACAAAATAATAACCAAGTTTGAGAAGTGTTCCATTCTGGTCATTCTAACATAAAAATTACATAAAAATGGAACAGTTTTGAAACTTTGATGGTTTTTATGGTTGATATAAAGTTTGAGATACCAGATTGGAACAGATCTCAAACTTGGTTACTATTTGATAATTTTCACTTTCTTAAATCAGCTTTTGCTTAAGCTAAAAAAACAAGACCTTGAAATAACCTTTTTTTATTTGCTAAAAAAACACCTTTTTTAAATCATATGTCAATATGATCCCGTTATTAATAAAGTAGATATGAATTCAAAGGTCTTTCGTTTAGTGATATACTTCTTCCGTTCAAAAAAGTTGTTTTTTTTTTTTTTTTTTTTTTTTTCATCAAAAATTAACTGTTCGATATTAAAGATAAAGAAATTTGATCCAGATTATCACATTACTTTTAATTCAAATTATTATTAGAAATTTTGAAAACAACAATAATTAATTAGACCGCTTAATACTAAACAGGTTGGTTATTTTATGATACCATAAAGAAATAAAAATCATCACCCCTTCTTTTTTAATTAAAACTTATTTACACATTTATTTATTTTTTTTAAAAACATATCTAAAAAATTGTTAATCGTTAAGTAAAACATATTACACGATTACGATAAGCGCTTCATTATCTTTCAATAAATGAGGAATTTAATATAGTTTAGGCAAACTTTTTTTTTTGCTTTTTTAGTTTTCGAGGTGATTTTTCGCTACAGGAGTTTACATGATATATTACATGTGATATAAAGCTAATTTGTAAGTTCGAACATTTAATATGTTATTGTAAAATGGGTATATGCAAGGGTGTAAACGAGTCAAATGGAGTCGAACTTTGGTAGAGCTTGACTCGACTCGACAATATTTCGTTCGACTTGAGCTCGGCTCGATAGCTCTACAAGCTTTCATAAGGGAAGCTCGAGCTCGGCTCGAGAAAATTTAAATTTAAGCTTGAGCGCGGCTTGAAAAGTTTGAATTATATGTGTTTTTTTTTAAAACAAATATTAAATAGAATATAAGATTTAAATTCGGCTCAAGCTCAGCTCGAAAAGCTCGATAAATTTACAAATTTACATATAAACAATTTAAAAGCTTGAAAAGCTCGATAATAACTCGAGTTGAGCCTATATAAGCTCGAGAGCTTGTTGAACATTTTTAGCTTTCCTTTTGAGTTCGGGCCCGAGCTTGAGGCTCGATAAAGCTCGGTGTGACAACTCGTATTTTCAGGTCATACTTCAAAACATTATTCATGCTTCATCATTTATCGTTTATTGTAAATTGGGTTTACGAGCATCAAATTCACGTAACCGTAATGGTTTAGCTGTGAATTCATGATCATATCATCGAGATCATTTCATATAGACTAGGTTTAGTCTACATTTCATTAGCATCATTGTCATCATATTAGTTCATGCATGAATTTACATTTTTCATTAAACGAATATTTTCCTATTAAAAAAAACGTTATCGCCTAATCATTTATTTTGAATATTTGATCCAACAATTCCAAAAATTATCCCGATATATTTTTATGCTTACATTAAGTTTATAAAATAATATTATGAGTTTACCCATTGTTTTAAATTTATTTTGTATATAAATTGTTATAAATATATATTCTGACGGTTTTAGTAAATTCAACTCGATAATTATTTATTCACTCAATACTTGCGAGAAATGTATTTTAACAATTTTATGACTATTTCAATAACATTTTCTAAGTTTACACTTTTTATTTTCAAGTTTTATATAAACACTATTATTACGCGTTCTAATATTTACACGCATGCAATACTTACCCAATACCCTCACCACCTTTACCAATACCCTAGATACTTATACATCATCAAAATTTACTCACTTACTTTCTTTTCTCTACAAAATCAGCCCACTTTCATTTAATACAAAACATAACACCAAAGTTTGTACTAATCACCAACTATGTGTCATTCATAATAGAAAACCATGCAAGATCCTACAACATCTTACACAATCACTCTAGACAACACTCTTCCCTCATTTATTTATTGCAAACCCACGCCTAACCCCCTCCCCCTTGTCACTTCTCACCTTACTTATCCATTTAATGCAAGTACTTTTGTCTCTTGAAAAGTCCAAATGCAAGACTTATACAATCTAGCACTTTACTACTCTTTCACTTTCACATTTTAAAACAACAAACACATGTTGCTTTCTTTATCTTTTCCACATGCGAAGATGAATGATCAAAAAGTACAAAGTCTCATTTCTTCCTTTTGTTTCTTTGGCTACTGTCACACGAAACAAAGTTCCAACACTCCACACACATTCACATGTGAAGAACTATTTGTACTCTTTTCTTCTTGTTGTTGCGTGGTCAACCAATAAAAAGGACCAAAAATAATACTTCTCCTTTACTTTGGCAGTGGACAACTTGATCTCTTGTCTCTCTATATATATACATACCGATTATACATTTACAATACATATCTCATCATGAAAGTTCACTCAAACACTCTCAACTCACTCATTTGTTCCACTGTCGAGCCAAGAGGGAAAGAAAGAAAGAAGAGATCATCAAAAACTTCTCAAGTCAAGTTTTAACAATCTAGATACACTCTTTGTTTAGGTTTTGAAATAAAAACCTAGGGTGTTTAAGTTTAATCCTTTGTTCTTATCACCTCATCAAGTTAACTAGTAAGCATTCATTATCATCATAATATTTCATACTCATTATTATGGTCATATCATTTTATTTGAGAAACATGCAAGTTATGTGATGATTATACCACTTTTTAAGGTTTTTAATGTTTTTAAGTGTTAAATATAAATAATCCATCCTATAATTACCCCTTGTTATAAATTAGTCTTGGTGATGTCTAGGAACCCATGACACCCTAAGAAGGTGTATGGTAGGATTAGAATAGCTTCGGAGTTGTTTTGAATGGGTTAGAATAGGTTTAGCGCGAGAAAAACTCATTTCGACAAGTCTTAAAAAGGGTCTGTCCTTATTTGGTAAATCTGGAAAATCCGACAAGAGACATAAATTTTTGGCCTAGATATTTAGAAAATATACTTTAAAAGCGAAACCGTGGCCGCTGAACGGATTAAAACGGAGCTATAACGAAGAAGATATGAATTTTTCAAGTTTGACGAAGATATATATATCCGAAATTTCAAAGATGTTAATTCTAGTTTATACGAGTCAAAAGCTAGTCTTTAGCGTTATAAATTATTTCAACTTATCAAAAATATATTAGTATACTTTGATACGAAGCTAAGGACGATAATACGTGAAAGCGGATTTGTAGAACTTAAACTATACACGTTACACAAAATTGCAGTAACTTTATTATTTAAGAAAACTATATTATTTCTATTAGACAAGTGTTACGGTAAACAAGTGACCATATTGAAGGCTATTTTTAACGTTGACGTAGAACTTTTTGTAAAGAGATGTCTTCTAATAAAAGTGAGATCACCAAGCATATTTTCTAAAATGACCAACCGTTTGTATAGCGGAGTTGTAATGAATTAACTACGGTTGCTTAAACTTTGCCGAAATTCACTTTTAAACTACATTTTGGACAAAATCACCATACTTAACCTATATTTTTCTCTATGAACGAGACCTCTAGGATAAAAACTTAAATGCCAAAACTTTGAGATTTTGATACAAGCTTCCCAAAACCGTTGAGTTCGTTTCCTAACGTTCGACGTGCACCATTTTACGACTAGCTTTTCGAGGCCGTTTTAGTCACTTTCACGAATTTTCCAACGACATTATTTTACGACGAAAAGTTATAATTTCCTAATAAATCATTAAGAAACTATTGTAGGATGTCATTTTGACGTAAATACTTGTAAAGTAATTTAAGAATGGTCAAGACGTCAAAAGAGTATTTTCGACGAAGAGTATTATTTTCAAAAACTCATAAGTGGTATAAATATCATCCGAATTGCATGCATAGCATTACATCATGACTTATTACATATCATATCATTCATGATAGGTCATTTTCGAGATTTACGCTACATTTCAGTGTATCCACTTTTGTCATCGTAATCAATGCAACAGGTGAGTTCATAGCCCCACTTTCTATTTCTTAATTGTTTTACAAACTCTTGGGGGAGATACATGCTATATTTTAATCGAACACAAATGCTTTGAATCGTATGCTATATCCAAATGTTTTATTGTCACTAAGTATTTGCCATGTTTGAATTAGTCACTCATGCCATTAGTCACTTGCAGTGGCCGAATATGTGAATAGCCTATTGGAATTAACACTCCGCCTTATTGACCCGCCAGGGAAATCGAGCGCACTATATTGAATCATTAAGGTAAATTGGCAAGTTTACCTATTGTGGTCTCGATGAAACGATGATTACCAATTTTATTGGTGCGATGTTTACGCTTTGGTTGTCATGAACTTAGTGAAATAAATGTTGTTTTGTTTTCAACGATGAGTGTGAAACAATGTAACTCACACTACGATTATTGTGTTCAAACAAATTAATTAAACCTATGGATTTCACTCAACCTTTGTGTTGACTGTTTTAAGCATGTTTTATCTCAGGTATCTAAGGCATTCACTTCATGTCATGCATGTGGACATATCATAGAGTCGCGGTGACGACGCGTTCCACTTGGGTTTTATATACTTTAAAACATCGTTTGAATTGTAACAAATCTATTTCCGCACAAGTTGATTTTCATTTGGGACCTATACTTTGTAAACTCTGATTATTTTATTAAATCAAACGATGTATTTTCCAAACGACACTTTAGGTCGTTCAATATAACTGTGATTGTGATGCTATGACAGTCAATCCCCAGGAATTCCATTCCGCTGAAAAACAAGTAATTTGGGGGTGTGACACTCGGCTAGAACGAGCTCGATTCGAGTTCGAGCTTGAGTTACCCGACAAAAGCTCGACTCGGTTACACCCCTAGTATTTGTGTAGAACTCCAAATACTTCACCATTTTTTGCATTTAAAGATACAAATCTTTAGCTTTCCAACCATATATCACACATAATTTTTGAATTTCTAAATCAATATTCCATCCATCCAAAATAATTGTCATGTTTTGACTTTTTGAAGAGTTTTTTTTTAAATTTGACCTTATATATTTTTGTTTGCGTTTTATACCAATAAAAATACATTTAAAACGCAATAAATTCATATATTTTGCATCAAATATTATATAACACAAAATAAAATAGTTAAAGTTTAAGGGTGTGTTTGTTTCATTAAGATGTTTTACATCTGAATCTGACTACCACATCTTACTGGCAAGAGGTGGTTAGAAAGTCTAAATCTGAACGAAATAATGTTGTTTGTTTTTGTATTGCCCAAATGATTTTAAGTGCTCGTTTCTGCAATTTATTTATTAAACTAACGCAATGCGATAATAAGTAACTTATGTAAATAGGAAACAAGACTTTTTATCATAAATATATTATACTTAATAAGCCATCAAATATATTATATGAACACAAGTCTTCAATCTTTTATCCAGTAAGAGGCAATAAAACAAGTCTCTCACATCTTATTGAGTAAGATGTTATATATCTGACCCGGTCTGACTCAAAAGAAAAAAACAAACAGCACTAATGTCTGACCACCTCCTACCACATCTTACTCAATAAGAGTAAGGATGTGTTTGTTTCATTAAGATGTTTTAGGTCTGAATCTGACTACCACATCTTACCAGTAAGAGGTGGCTAGAAAGTCTAAATTTGAAGGAAATAATGTTGTTTGTTTTTGTATAATTGTTTGAATGATTTTAGTTTTCCATTTTTTTTAAATATATATTAAACCAACGCAATGCGATATTAAGTAACTTATGTAAATATAAAACAAGACTTTTTATCATAAATATAACATAGTTAATAAACCATCAAATATATTATATTAACACAAGTTTTCAATCCCTGATCAAGTAAGAGGCAGTAAGACAAGTCCCCCACCTCTTACTGAGTAAGATGTTATATGTCTAACTGAGTCTGACTCAAAAGAAAAAAACAAACAAGCAAAACGTCTGCATTCCTTTTACTGGTAAGAGTAAGAGGGCTAGTAAGACATTTAAAAAAAACAAACACACCCTAAAGTCAAAAAGTCAAAACAAAATAATTATTTTTTAGACAAAAAGAATACTCCCTCCCTCCATAAGTATAGTCTATATTTCTTTTTCGGGTTGTCTCAAATTAATTGTTCATTTCCAAAAATAAATAGGGAATATAGATCAAGTTTACCGTATTAACCTTACTTGGGGTTGTTATAGAAACTTTAAAGAAGTTATAAATTAATTGGTTAAGGGTAAAACTGTCTTTTGTATAAAAGTAAGAAAGAGAAATGATTATGTTTTTTTAAACTTTGTGGTTTTTGTGAGTGACAATTATTTTAAAACGGAAAAAGTATAATTTGTTGGTAGAAATTATATAAAATGAGTAGCTAAAACTTGCCATTTACAAATTACAACTAAAAATATTCTTCTCTCAAACTAAGGTGGTGTTTGTTTTTCGTTAAGAGGCTCTTAACAGCCTCTTAATCTGAACCGTTCAGACATTTTGGTCGGTCAGACCGTTTGTTTTTTTTTCCCGTTCGGGCGTGTTCGAGGCGTAAAATCTTAATGGTCTAGACTTGAGAGGGTGTCCGAATCTCTTGTTGTCTCTGGCGACACAAAAAAAAAAAAAAAAAAAAAAAATTAGACGAAGCAGCGAATATGCGGTTCAAACATGAGTTTTTATTCCGTTGGGATGCGGTGATTCAGACATTTACGCCAGATTGATTCGGATGTGCGATTGATTCAGATTCAGCGCCAAAAAACACCACCCAAGTTTAAGTTTGTTTTTAGTTAACCTCAATCAATCAATCGATACGCCTGAATCAATCACGCTGAACGTCTCAATCTGAACGATCCGAACAAGAAAAACGCATGTTTGAACGGATTTTTCGGTTATTTTGTGTCTACAAAGATTCGACGCGTTAGACACCCTCTCGCGCTCGACAGATTCGACATTTTCCGTTCGGGCGTCATTCGACGTCGAATTAAAACAAACGATCGAACGGCGAAACGTCCGACCGATTCGACATTTCGCCTTCGACGCTAAAAAAAAAAAAACAAACACAGCCTTAGAGTTTAAAGAAAATTAGTGAAAAAAAAAAAAAAAAAAAAAAAAAAAAAAAGTACTCCGTATTACGTGTTTGCAAATCGTGGCCACGAATCTAGACATGCTTTCTGCTGGTGAGTAAATGCGTGAACTGGACGCCCATCTTCACACCGTCACTCGGAATTATTTCCCACAACCAACCGGACGGACCACACCCTCTGCATATCTAAAATAAGGTCACTATTTTATATTCATCGTTTCTTTTGTCTTATTCTAGGGTTTGTTAAATTAACTTGCTGCAACTTATAAATACGTAAGCTGAAATGTGTATTGTTATTTTATTATAGCAAGCTTATTAGGTGTGCTTAAGTATGTTTTACATTTTTTTTTTATACTTTGTGTGTATGTGTAATCTTACATAATTATAGTGCTATTTGACCAAGTCCAGCCGGTAAGTACCGACTAGAATAATAGTAACACATTGGTTAAATGTTAGTATATTAGAGCTTGTGTCTACTACAGACTACAGTTGTGCAAAGAGTAAGGGTGTGTTTGGGATTGCCAGTTTTCAAAAGGTTAATAGTTAAATATAAGGTTCGCCTTTTTTTGTAAGTGCTTGTTTTTTAGTTAAATAAGTACCAAAGAGCGCGTTGCTTAGCGGTAACTGTGAGATGCATCCCAAGCTAGTGGTTCTGAGTTGAAGTCGTGCCTTTGTGTCAGATTTCTAGTTTGCCTTTTAAAAAAAAGACGCAAATAAATAGTTTTTTTCTGGACGCTTACAACAACAACAATACCCAATCATGTCTGTGCGAGGTTTTATCTGGACACAAAAATACCCAATCCCGTCTGTGTGAGATTTTGTCCGGACACTTAAAAGTTAAAACTATGATTTAAGAAGATAGTAAGAACTGAAAGAAGCAATCCCAGACACACTTCAGATTCGATTCACAATTAGCTGTTTTGAATTGCATTTGTTTGATTCATTTAGAGGTTTGCTAAATCATTGGGACACTTTAGGATGTCGAAACAACAATGTGTGAATAAATAAGGCGTAGTAGAAACTATTCGGTCACAATGGCACGAAATATGACAACAGTTTTGTCCTTTGTTCCTGTAAACAGATTATAACGTTACATCCATTGGGATCTGAATATCTGATTTTTTTTGTTTATCTGATGAAAAACACAGGATGAGTCGTATAGATAATGGCACAAATATGCACAACGAAAAGACAGAACAACATAAAAATCATTACAGGGAGACCATGCCATTTAACGAGCTCTGGATGGATGGACTCTTATGTGCTTTTGAATATGTTAAAGGTCCAAGAAGACCAATTAAGTCAAAATTAAACACAAAATCCCACTCAACTCATCAAGCAAACACTCACAAAACGAAGAAGCAGGACGACGGTTATTCATCAGAACCCACTGGTTTTACAGGCGGTGATGTTATTGATGATGCTCACAGGATAGAAAAACACGATGGTAGTCATTGGGTTCCGATTGGTTGGGATAGAATATCTGAGCTTGTTAAAACTGTGCAAATTAACGGTGAATGGGAAGCACAACAGTTTGATTTTTTGGACGATGAAGATGAGCGGACTATTGCAGATTTGGCTGCGCCTTATTGGGAGCGGCCAGCTGGACCTGTATGGTGGTGCAATGTGGCTGCTGACCATCCACGCGTTAGTTCATGGCTTAATAATGCTTCTTGGTTGCATCCTGCAATTAGTATTGCTTTAAGAGATGAAAGCCGGTTGATTAGCGAGAGGATGAAACATCTTTTATATGAGGTACATTGACTGATTGTGACATCATTATCAATTATAAGGGAGATACGGAAATATACTAGGTTCACTTTTCTTCAGAAATGTATACCAAATAACTCCATGATTTCACAAAATCAAGTTAGTGGGTACTCAAATTCCACAAACCAGCCAAAAACTTCTTGTTTCCCAAAATGTCCGCTTGATTTTGTGAGATTAAAATATTTTCTCCAGAAAAACAAGTATCCACATAATTTTGAAATTATTCACAAAAACTCAAGAAAAATCTGCAAAAAGCATGTTTTAAGCGCTTTGTGGGGTCAATTTGTATAATACTAAAAGTAGGATCAGCAATATTTCTTTACTGTAGCTGTGAAATGTCAACTGTGGTTAAATATTATTCAGGTCCCAGTCAGAGTTGCTGGAGGTCTGGTGTTTGAATTGTTGGGTCAGTCAGTTGGTGATCCTTATGTAAAAGAGGATGATGTTCCGGTTGTTCTTCGTTCATGGCAAGCACAAAATTTTCTAGTAACTGCACTGCACACGAAAGGAGAGACACCAAACTTAAATGTCTTGGGTGTCATAGAAGTTCAGGTTTCCTTATGATCTTGTTGTTGATCATGTAGTTAATAAGTTTAATATTGATATTTTATAAATCCTAAGTTTTCTGGATTTTCATTATTCAGGAACTTCTTTCTGCTGGTGGGAATAATATACCTCGGACAATACATGAAGTTATTGCACTTTTAGCCAGCCGACTTGCACGGTGGGATGACAGGTAAACTTGTATTTTTGTGTTACGTAAATTGATATTACAACCAAAAAACTTTTCATAACAAAAGAGTAGTACAAATCGTCACTCCTTGTTATAAACCTAAAGATTCCTACCACTTGTAATTGGGTCAACACTTCAATATCTTCTACAAGTCGTTATTCCTCCATTTTGTCCTCGTCTGAACATCTAAAGAGTACATGACTCAATAGTTGGCAACCAAATATAAATATTGCTAGTGAAAAGTAAGTTACAAAAATAAACATCTTGATTGAATAGCCAATTGTGAGTGCATAACAATACCTCGGCAATTGATTATCAAATTCAACTTTTGAAAGTCACTTATAGTCTGATCTCAAATACTAAAAAATGATTTCGAATTAACAATAGTTATTCTGATGCTCAACATATTATGAGCCCTAAGAGGCAACTCTGGATACCTCCCTTGACTATCCTTCACAATTGTTAAAATCAATATCATTTTAACCATATACGGAGTATATTATTTTTCTCAATGGGTTAATATACAAATATGTTACTAAACTTTCCAAAAAAATGCGCTTAAGGTAACGAACTTTCATTTTGTTCATTTGGGTTACTGAATTTTTGTATTTTTTAATGGATAATCAACGAAAGTATCTAGAGTTAGCTCTTATCGCCTGTGATATATGAGCTTCCAATAACTTATTGCTTCTTATTCATCTTTTAGTATTCCAGGTCTAATTGCGATTGTAAGTGAATATCAAAATTTAGAGATCATCAATTGTCAAAGGCGTTGTTAAGCACTCAGCGATTGGCTGTTCGTCATAGAAGATATTAGATGTTATTTTTTCTGTTAATATTTTCACTTGTTTGTTTATGATGTTTTAGATTTGATTATTAACCATAGATCGGTTACTCCTTTTACATGTTTAGACAAGGATGATATAAACTATTATAAAGATACAAGGACATATAGAAGATCTTGAACTGTTAATTTCAACCTTGAGATTCAAAGAGAAAGGAAATCATTAGCTGGTCCACCCCAACTCAGACTCATTTTCTAAAAATGTTCTTTTTTGACCCATTGCCAACCCGCCCATTTTGCCACCTCGAGCTCAAAGTGTTTTGTGTAACAAGTGTTTTACCAAGTCATTAATTTGTTTTACTGGAATCTGAAATACTGGTTCTGTCTTGTTTCTTTATACTTATTCGGTAAATATTAATTATATTTTATTTACCTGCAGATTATTTCGGAAGTACATATTCGGTGAAGCTGATGAAGTGGAACTGAAGTTCATTAACAGGTACGTTGTGTATAATATATTTGTAAGTGTTCTTCTGGAGAAGCTTTACTTGTAACGACGTTGTTTCTTTGGATAGGAGAAATAATGAAGATTTGAACCTTTTCATCGCAATCCTCAACCAAGAAATCAGAAGGTTGTCACAACAGGTTTGCTATGATTTTTACAATGAACAGTTGTATCTATTTATTTTCAGTTGTAGCAAGTTTATATGTAGCACAAGCCATTATTCTCAGCAACTATTTTTGTTTTTTTCTTAAGTGATGCGGGAATGTGAAGCGTTTTTAAAGTACTGACTGAAAACACAAGAGACATCTTTGCCAGTATAAACTTTTAAATGCAGCAGTCAACTAGAATCGTGTTTAAAGAAACCAAATTTCATTTTAAAACATCTGAATTTGCAGTTGCCCTATGACGTGAAATTGACTTTTGTTTTACTACTACCAACTATAACAAATTATTACTTTAGTCATCAGGCATCAGGTTATAAATGTTCACTTTTGATTTGCATAAACAGTCATTTTAAATGTTCAAAGGGACAACCATTGACTTTTATTTTTGATCATGGTCTTTGAACTTGAACATTGGTTGAGTGGTTTATTAATATTGCGGTCTATATATTCATTATTACTTCATTTATAATCACTTTTAGTTATCTTTGGGACTTGCTACAATTCTAAACTTGTTTCCCTTATAGAAGCTTACTTAATCTAACTACTTAGCATGATAAAACTATTTAGACAATACATACAATAGAGTTACAACAAAGTTACATAAGCTGTGTCTTCCTGAATCCATAACATTCATAAAGTCAACACCTTGTTTCTGCTAACGGCATTTTCAAATTTGCAGGTTATTCGAGTCAAATGGTCACTGCATGCCAGGGAAGAGATAGTGTTTGAACTTCTCCAACATTTGCGGGGAAATACAACCAAAATGTTGCTTGAGGGCATAAGAAAGAGTACAAGGCAAATGCTTGAAGAGCAAGAAGCGGTTCGTGGTCGCATATTTACAATTCAAGATGTCATGCAGGGCACAAAACGAGCATGGTTGCAGGTTTGTTGTCTCTTTGTTTACATATGTGTTTTAATAATTCTTAGTAGGTCAAGGGTATCTTGCTAGGCTAGTTCTAGTTCAACATTAAATATCTCCCCGAACTGAAAAAAAAAAAATCAGATCTAGTTTTTTGGTATCATTTCAAATATTTCGAAGATGCTTTACTCTTTAGTCTAAGAACCTGTATAGCATGATGTTGAATGAGATTTGAACCCGTGTGTCCTTGACCTCATATTTGTTTTATGGATCGTTATGGAAGTTTTTGGATACGTGTTTTGATATCAATTATGTGATACTGAATAACCATGAGATCAAATATTCAGCACTACTATAACGGAGTATAGGATATGGTGTTTGAATTTGTTTTTGCTGCTTGAAGTTGAAATAACTAGGTAGCCGTTTGTTTAAATATTTGACAATTTCTGATCATATAAGGATCAAATATTTAAAATGGCCAATAAAGGCTTTTTTGTGAGAAAGGGAGTTAAAGTCTTTCAAATTGTGTTTTAATAAAGGGTAAATAGGTGATTTCATATATCCTAATATGTTTTCTCTCCACAGTATGAAACTGATTATCAATCAGTTCCAAAACGCACATCCAAACACCCCTTAAAGGACTCAAAACTCATTACTTTTCTTTCATCTACCTCATGAAGCATTTACTTCAATATCTTGAAAACTAAAATACAAACGAAGTTAACAAAATTTTTCTGCATTGTGCAGGATAGAAGCACGAGAGTAACACATAATTTAGCTGTCTTTGGTGGATGTGGCCTTATCCTTTCCATCATCACCGGATTATTTGGAATCAATGTTGATGGGATCCCAGGGTCCACCAATACACCATACGCCTTTGGTCTTTTTGCAGGAATTCTCTTCCTCATAGGAATCATATTAATTATAGTTGGTTTGCTATACTTTGGACTTAAACAACCAATCACTGAAGAACAGGTTGAAGTGCGGAAACTTGAACTTCAAGAGCTTGTCAACATGTTCCAGCATGAGGCTGAGACTCATGCTCAAGTGCGTAAACAAGTTTCTAGGAACAATTTGACTGTAACTTCAGGTGACAGATTCTTAAATGACGCAAATTATGTTGTTATTGATTAGAAACAATACAACAGAAGATTATAACATAGTTTAATAATTTAGATATATACAGATTCAATATGCTAGCAAAAATGTAAAGCTTGGTCGATATTGTGTAAGCGTATATATGTATGTTCACAATAGAAAGAAGTTGTGATAAGGAAATTGTTGTGGTTTCGAATTGACTGTTCATTGTCAATGAGCTAATTTTACTTCTTGTGTGTTTTTATATTTCTCATTCAATACTTTCTTACTTATGTTACTCCTTGAAAATGGAAATAGTTTTATGAGAGAGGTGGGTCAAACCCCGTGGATTAGTCTGCCCAAAGGTCGGAAACCATAGTTATCAAAAAAGACAAAAAAGGAAAGTTTCACTTTGACGATGTTTTGTGAAAGAAAGGAAATACAAATGTTGGATGTTCTTTAAAAACTGGATGTACATGTGTGATGCTTGATTGATTGTCAAATATAGCAAACTACAAATATAGCTCATGTGGTTTGCTAGAAGCTATGAGTCATATATTATTTGACTTTTCCTGGTTTTGTTCGTTCCATGTTTTGGTGGTAATCTTTTGCGTTATTTATGAGCCGTAGACGGGGTACGTGAGTTATGCATTCGTATGAGGCCTCAAAATTCACTTTTATCAAAAATGTTTACTGAGATATGCTTTATGTTCTTAAATATCTTAAACTTTATTTCAAGTGATGAGAGTGACAAATGATTTAAAAATAGGTATTGAAGCTAGATTATTCGAGTAACATTTTTTTATATTTCAGTAGCCGGTAGAATGTTAGTATATCTTTGATCGTTATGTTTGAGTTATCATACAAACTGCTATACAAAACTTCCGCTATAATTTATCGGTTAGGTATAGTACGATAGTGAATAACTATCAAAGTTAATATACATATATGTTACTGAACTTTTCAAAAAAGTTCATCTAAGTTACTAATCTTTATTTTTGTTTATTCAGGTTACTTAATTTTTATAACCGGTTACATATGCTACTAAACTTTGTTTTACCTATTGTAACATGTAAAAATGATGATCTGGCCAAGTGAAATGACAAAAATCCGAGTGAAATGACAAAAATAACCCCATTTTCTTTCTTTTTATTTTTTCATTTGTATTTACAATTTAGTTTCTAATGAAAAAAATCAAGAACACTCAAAACACCAAAATATATATATTTCAAAATAGTCTTAACAATGCAGTCTAGGAACTAATCCAACAACTAAAAAGTTCATCCCGTTTGCAAATTTTTACGATACTCAGATATACTAAATCAAAGCGAAAGCACAAAATGTATATTAATCCACGAGCTTATTAGTAAACAACGGTAACAAGTAACAACATTATTTGTGAACATAAGTGTATTTTAACCCACATGTTCTTTACACTTATAGTACATCCTCCAAAAGGTGTAAAACGGTGGGAACACCCTGATCCCATGCATCTTTTGATGCCAACCAAACTCTTTTCTAAGGACCCGGTCCCACGCAATGATCACCTATTCTCACTGACTAATTAGCCAAGAGTTGGGATTGAACCCAGACCATTTTTTCCAATAGGCCCTCATTGACCGGTCAACTGAGCATTTACGGTGGAGGATTGATATCACTGGAGCAAGCCCCAACGACGTCCCTATATAAATAGCATTTGCAACACAATTTTCAACAGTCCAACAATGAACTTGTTCACCTACTTTAACATTGTTCCAATAACAACCGGAGTGAACGGTTTTCAACGTGAGTAACTTTCGTGAACAAAACGTAAACTTTAGTAACTTGGGTGAACATTTTCGCAAAGTTTAGTACATATTTATATATTAACCCTTTAATATAATGATATGGCATTGGTCAACCGGTTATCACCTGGTAGCCAATTTGTGTATTGACTAGAATGAATGATTTTCAAACATTCAGTAACTTGGATGAATAATTATTCGTAAAGTTTAGTAACTTGGATGAACAATTCGCAAAGTTTAATAACTTAGATGAACAAAAGAAAGTTCATTAATTTAGACGAACATTTTTGCAAATCTTGATAACATTTGTATATTAACCCATAATTATCAAGTCATCCTCTGGTTTTTGGAGACACTATACAAATATCAAACATAAGACTAACTATAATTATTAACATCAAGTGACATTCTTTTTCTATTATTTTCAGTAACTTAAAAAAATTATGAGTAATCTTGAAAATTTGTGTTTCTTGAGACCAACAAAGAATATCAAGAATAAGACTTACTTGCGAATTTGTGATTATGTGTGACTTTTGATTCAACATTTACGGGTTTAATTTATAGTCATTGCAAGAAAATAGTTTATGGGTTATAAACGAAAAATAATAAAAATTTGAGGATTAAATAATATTTAAAATATTAATTTAGTGGTGGATGTTGTTACCATTTTTAATCAAAGGTATTATATTGTTTACACATTACTCAAATTTAAGAATTTTAAGTTTAAAGAATATAAGAATTGTGGACGTATGGTCCGGACTTGGTAGAAATGGGTCGGCGGGATCAGACGCTACCACTCTACGCCTAAACCCTAATCCACGCTATATATATACGAGGTTATCTCTAACCCCAAGATATATTGGCTACATTACTGACATCTAACTTGACTGTCGGAGGTGGACCCGGGGCTATGGCATCGGTCCACTCTAACGAGTTCTCTTTGTTGACAGTCTCTAGGGCTCGAAGACGCACTAACGCAGAGGAGAGTCGTTGAATCCGTCCATGCCAGACATCTTGTGAGTTGGCGCCATCCGTGGGGTATGGCGCCGGGTCCACTCCTAACGGGTTCTCTTTGAGGGTATATTAATTTTATATCACTTTAAAAGCACCTACTTGTATTTAATAATGATGGCATGCACTTTTTACCCGCGTTAGGCCGTGCGTTAATTCGCGCACGATCGGACCTATTTTATATTTTAGTCCGCACGATCGGACCTAAGAAAAAGCCCGCACGATCGGAGCTATTTTATTTTTTAGCCGCGAATTAATTCGCGCAGATACTGTTTTTACGATTGGTAGGCCTGTTCGCGCTCGAACAACGCAGTCGCGATAAATCTACCCGCGTTAGGCCGTGCGTTCAGACATCTTCGCAGAGAACGCGTACGCGCGAACACCACGATGCTAGTCAATCGCCATGATGCGCACTGGACAAAGGCCGTGGTATAAACATCTGCGATCATCCACAAACGTTCGAGTCTATGCGGTTCGATAAATCCATCTGCGTCTATTAGTCGCGGTCACGATACATCCATCAGGGTTTTATTTTATACATTAAAAAAACACAATTAATTATTTCGCTCGACGCGTCCACGACGCGTGCGCACGGCCACTTCGTATGTGCTATATATTATTTATGCTATGCGCAATATATTATTCATGCTATGTCTTGTTTATTGTTTCACTTCATTAGGTTTTATATCTCGCGATTCGCGGCATATACTTTTAATCTTTGCATTCGGTGTTTTCGCAGATTAAATAAGTTTAATGCTCCTACATGAGTAGCACCATCAAACTTGGGGGCTACCGGGTATACGCTACCACCGTTTTAATGCGCAGTGTATTTGGAAGCGGATCGAAGGCAATTTAAATATTCGCACCAACTTGCCGTAGGGAGACGTCCTCTGTCGGTTGTGAAGACGCCTTAGCAGAAGCGCGTCTTCATCGCACATCTTTAGCGCGCGCACCTATCGCGAAGCACGCCTTCGTCGCATCTTTAGCGCAAGCACTGTCGCGCGAAGCCGTCTTCTGTCGCACCTCTTTGTCGCAAGACAACACCCATCTTGCGAAACACATCTTCGTCGCACATCTTTGTCGCGCAAGTACAACACATACTGAAGCCGTCTTGTCACACCATGTTGTGTCGCCACGGTACAAAAGGTACGCCTACCTGGGATGCAAGACGCGGGTTCCACTTTCACCCACGCGCCATCGAACTTAAGTCTAGCATAACATAGCCATGTGCTATCTCATACTAGACTTGGGGCTTGTTGACGTATGGTCCTGACCGGGCGGGAATGGGTCGGGCCCGCATCGCGCACCTCTGCGCCTAAACCCTAATCCATGCCTATATATACACACGCAGTTATCTCTAAACCTAACACTTTTGCTATGCCACAACAAGATACTAACTCGATTGTCGGAGGTGGACCCCGGCTACGGCTCGGTCCACTCTAACGGTTCTCTTTGTTGACAGTCTACTAGGGCTCGAGAAGGCGACTAACGCCAAGGAGAGTCGTTGAATCCTGCCTGCGCCAGATTATGCATCAACAAGTTGGCGCCATCCGTGGGACCACGAATAAACTATGTTTCGTGTTCTCATATTACCGAAAAGCAGAGATAAATTCCTAAAGTCGGTAACTCTAAAACCTTTGCATTCTGCCATGCATAAAACCTGCTTTACCATGCTCGGTTTGATTTTAAGTATTCGACAAAAAACAACGTTTGCTTTTAAAAGTCGATATATTATTTTTCAATTCACATGCTCGGTTCCAGTTCACATAAATCTATGTTTGACTATTAAACATCTCTAATATGTCACACACATGCATGGTTTTACACTGTACTAAGTTGAAAAATCTCAATTTGCAATTAATAACTCAGATGCATGTATTCATTATATTATATTCTCATGGTCATGATATTTCTTTAAATAAGACATATAAAAGAAACAGTCCGCACGATCGGACTTATTTTATCTTTTAATCCGCATGATCGGACCTATTTTATCTTTTAATCCGCATGATCGGACCTAAGAAAATATCCGCACGATCGGAGCTATATTATCTTTTAGCCGCGATAAATTCGCGCAGATACTGTTTTTACGGTTGGTACATCTGTTCGTGTTCGAACGACGCAGTCATGATAAATCTACCCGCATTAGGCCGTGCGTTCAGACATCTTCGCAGAGAACGCGTACGCGCGAATACCACGATGCTAGTCAATCGCCATGATGCGCACTGGACCAAAAGTCGTGGTATAAACATATGCGATCATCCAGAAACGTTCGAGTCTATGCGGTTAAGATAAATCCATCTGTGTTCATTCGCGCGGTCACGGTCGTCCATCTGTTAAAGAAAAAAAAAAATTAATTATTTATTGCGATGCGCATCCCACGTGAGCGCAAGACCGCTAATTTTCTTATATGCTATGTGCTATATATTTTTTATGCTATGTGCTATATATTGCTTAATTTTATTAGGTTTTATATGTCGCGATTCGCGGCATATACTTTTAATCTTTGCATTGAGTGTTTTCGCAGATTAAATAAGTTTAATGCTCTACACAGCAGTAGCACCATCAAACTAGGGGCTACCGGTATACGCTACCACCGTTTTGCGTGCAGGTGTATTTGGAAGCGGATCGAAGGCAATTTAAATATTCGCACCAACTTCCCGTGAGGGAGGCGTCCTCTGTCGGTCGTGAAGACGCGCGCGTGTGAAGCACGTCTTCGTCGCACATCTTTAGCGCGCTATGCGCGAAGCACGCCTTCGTCGCACCTCTTTGTCGCGCACAACGCACACTTATGTGCGAGCACGCCTTACGTCGCACATCTTTGCGCCGCGACGCCGCGCATACCTCTGACGCGTCTTTTGTCGCACCATCTTTGCGTCGCTCTGGTACAAAAGTGCGCCTTATCCGTGATGCGCATCACGGGTTCCACTTTCACCCACGCGACCATCGTAACTTAAGTCTAGCATAACATAGCCATGCTTATCTCATACTAAACTTGGGGGCTTGTGGACGTATGGTCCGGACCGGGCCAGAATGGGTCGGGGCGGCGGACTGACCCACTTCTACGCCTAAACCCTAATCCATGCCTATATATACATGAGAGGTTATCTCTAACCCTAAGATATATTGGCTACATTACGCCGATACTAACTTGACCGTCGGAGGTGGAGCCCGGGGCTATTGCCTCGGGTCCACTCCTAACGGGTTCTCTTTGTTGACAGGTCTACTAGGGCTCGAGAAGACGACTAACGGCCAAGGAGAGTCGTTGAATCCAGTCCGCGCCAGATTATGCTTCAACAAGAATAGTGATGCATGCATTATAATTAGCATAGATGGTGGGGATAATCCTCCTTCCATTAAATACATCAAGACATTTTTAATATACATTTTTTTTTAAATAAAAAGTTAAGATACAAAGTGAGAAAACTAATTCTTCTATCAATCAAGAAAATGCCTCAATTTTTAAATCTAGCCTTCTGATTGCCTCTAAAAGTCAAAATCGGCTTCAAATCGATCATAAATGTCTAAATTTCATCCGGTAACATAAATATGTATAAAAACTCATTTGGCATTTTTGTAAAAAAACTAAAAAATGGAGAGAGTAATTAGTAAAACTTTATTTGTTAATTTTAAATAAATTATTATTTAAATAAACTTATCAATTTTTATGCTTTTTTAATAACTTTATAAATTAATAATTACCCTCTAGACTATGTATATATATTTTTTATAATATAAACATCAAAATGAAAGCACGAGTTACTGTGATAGGTAAATGAAAGCACGAGATTATACATATACGAACGACGTGTGTTATTCATTTTTATGAGATTGAATAAGGATATCCGGAAAAATATTTTTTTTTTACTATCCTTGTTGAATAACGACTCATGTTAACTCTTTATAAGTTTAAACCGCACGTACAAGGGTTTAAAAGTTAAATACGGCTAAAATTATTATTAATTGAAATATTAATATTAAATGAATACACGGCCTCACGGGTTATTGTGAGATGAAGAAAAAAAAACTAAATACACGAGATTGTACATTTAACAACAACACATATAACTCATCTTTTACTTTAAATAAGGATATCCGGAAAAACATTTTATTTAAATGTCATTATGTGCTATTAGCCACACATAATGTCCAGAGCATGATATAAATAGTTAAATGTTACCACTATAAACATCAACACAATGTTTGTTAAACAAAGTCAAATCCACTATCCAACAAAAATATATACAAAATAGTAATCAATATTAATACATAAAATCTCGTACATATCTTCTCTCAACCTTTCTAACTCGGTTTCATATCATATTAGTGATCTCTTTTGTAGCAAAGAAGATCAAGTCATATTCAAGCTTCAACGAAGTTGGAAGTCTTGTTTGTTTAGTGTTGTATGATCTAGTGTTGATCCATGTACTTCATTGTTGTATCAAACCATCATAATCTTGTGAGTGAGTGGTTAGTATTTTAGTCCTCAAAATACATTGTGTGTGGGAGTAGTTGTACCCATGGAAAGAACTCGACATCTGGCTTGATGTCGGAAATAGTGTAAGCGGAAGTGTAAAGGTTTTCTCCGCGGTGAAGGAGCTTGTTGACTAGTGAAGTTAAACTCTCGAGTGTGAGACTCGGGGGGTGGAGTAAGGCAGGAAAAGAGTCCTTGTAGGCGAACCACTATAAACAACTTGTTGTGGTTTGATCATTTCTTTCCTTACTTACTTACATATTGCTTGCATATTTCATTAACATACTTAAGATCAATATCAATTGATCTTTCAATAAGTTCAAAACAAAGTTTTTAATCGGTAAACTATTCAACCCCTTCTAGTTTTCTCTGATTGGTACGAGCCTCGTTGCTCAAGAATTTCTAAAATAACATATTTTATAAACTTGAAGCGATCCATGGATTACGAAAACTTTAAGAGAGGCAATCTGTCAAAGACCACCACTTTTTGAAACCAATGGATTTATCTATTGGAAAAACCGTTTTAGAAACATATGTAAAATCAAAAGATATAGATCTTTGGTTTATTATTGTCAAAGGAGATTTTAGTTCTACAACAAAGGATATTTCGTTGATGAACAAAAAATTAGTTAGCTAAAAATAATGAAGCTAAAATGATATAATGCTTTACCTAGAAAAGAATATGAAAGAATTTTATGTGTGAAACCTTCCAAAGATATTTGGGAATCTTTAATTGTTACATCAAGGTAATTCACAAGTCAAGGATAACAAAATTGATCTTCTTGTTCAACAATATGAACAATTTGTTATCCACAGAAGATGAAACCATTGATTGTGGGTTTGCTCGTTTAACACTATCATTACATCACTTAAAGCACTTGATGAATCTTTTCGTAGTAAGAACTTTGTCGGAAATTTCTTAGAGCACTCCATCCCGAATGGAGCTAAAGTGACCGCTATTGAAGAATCAAAGATCTCTCAATAATGTCACTAGGCAGGCTAATTGGCAACCTCAAAGTTCACGAATGATAATGGAGAAAGATTCGGAGATCATCAAAGGAAGAAGGAGAAGATCAAATCCGTTGCTCTTAAAGCAGCGGCGGAATCAGCGATGATGGTGAATCTTGTTCGATAGTGAAGATGAGGAGTATGCCATGGCGTTAGAGATTTCAAGTTCTTTAGAAGAGAGAAAGTTTGTAAGACAACCTCGAGAAGAAAAAGCCATTCGAAAGATCGGGATGATAAGAAGATTAAAGGTGAAAGAAAGTGTTTTAGATGTGGTGATGCAAGTCATCTTATAGAATGTCCCAAGCCACTAAAGCAAAACTCAACGAGCTTTTGTAAGTGGTGCTTGGAGTGATAGTGAAGGCGATGAAGAATCAAGCAAGGAAGAGATCGCTCTACATGGCACATGGGTGAAATGAGGTGCTTTCCGACTCTTTCTTATTCTTATAGATGATGACACCTTGCAAAACAATATAATCAATTGTGTGAGCTAAGTCTAAAATCATAACTAAAATAAATTTTAAAACCAAAAAGGAGTTTTGGAAAATGAGGTATATGAGTTAAAAGAAAAAGCAAAGCGTCTTGAAAAGGAAAAAGCAAATGGCGTGATTGTAAATCATGTCAAGAGCTTAATCTTGAAATAGAAAAACTAAAACTCGCACAAGAAGTTTTAATAGAAAATAACTCTAAGTTTAAAAGGTTTAACAAAAACATCGCTCTTGCCGATGAAATAGTTAAAATCCATAAAACACCGGAGACATGAATGGGCTAGGTTTCAATGAAGTATTAATTCCAAAGTCAAAACAAAGCGGCCGAAAAAGGCGAACATTCATCAAAGCTGCTGCTGCGATGCAGCCGCGGACGACCGGAACCAAAATAAGGGTTCCGTCCGTTTGTGTCTAAAAGAACCGCATGGTACTTGATGAGCAGAATGTTCGCAATACGGACCGTCTTGAAATTGTTAAAATAACAAAAAAACCAGTAATGTTAAACTAAAACCCACCATTATATCGAGAGTAGGACTTGTTAAAATGAATTTAGATCAAAAACTACTCAACAACGATATAAAACCTCTTTTGCCAGCGCCCCTTTCCTAAGAGCAACCTAACGTTCAACCTAACTACCAACTGGCGGTTTGGAATCAAAACATTCCTAGACCATATCAAACCCCGGATTACATGCCATGGAACCGCACCCATCATTTCCATACATGAATCAAATAAATGGTATATTTAGCCCAAAGCGGACCCATGAGATATTGAGGACCAAATGTTTGAGTTATTAAGCTTCCTAGGTATGCTTAAAAGTTGGATTGGAACGATGAATGGATAAAAGATAGTGGATGCTCACGACACATGAGGGCAACAAAGTCTCTCTCCCGCCATCATACCAAGAGTATAGCGGAGGTAATGTCGCTTCGGTAGTAATCTCAAAAGCAAAATCATTGCAAAAGTGCGATTGCTCATAACTCTCTAACTATTGAAAATGTTGCTCATGTGGATGATTAGGATTTAATCTACTTAGTATTAGCCAACTATGCGATAAAAAGTATAAAGTACTATTTGATGAAAATGGTAGTAAAATACTAAAGATGGTATCACGTAGCTAAAGGAGTTAGGAAAAATAACATATCGTCATGAAAATAGATAAAATATATAATGACAAACTTTGCTAACAACATTAGGCGATAGCTCATCTCTTTGGCATAGGCGCTTAGGTCACGCTAATATGAGACTTATACAAAACCTATCTTGAAAAGAGTTAGTTAGGAATTTGCCAAAACTAAATATGACCAACACTTGCGGCGCTTGCAAAATTGGTAAACAAACACATAGTAGTCACAAATCTAAAAATATGGTATCTACATCTAAGTGTCTAAATTATTACATATGGTTTGTTTGGACCATCCGCTATAAGAAGCTATGGGCAACTTATACACTTTGGTCGCAGTAGATGATTACTCAAAGGTTTACTTGGATATTTTTGAAAACCAAAAATGAAGCTTTTGATAAATTTGAAATACTAGCAAGAAAATTCAAAATCTTCTGAAGTCAAATTGTGTCGATCCGAGCGGATCATGGTCGTGAATTTGACAACGAGAAACTCAATTTGGAAACTTTGTGATACAAATGGTATAACACATAACTTTTCGCTCATGAACACCTCGATCAAATGGAGTAGTAGAGCGTAAAAAATAGAACAATTCAAGAAATGGGTAGAACAATGCTTAATAGACAAAACACTCCTCAAAAGTTTTGGTGTAGCCGTTGACACTTCTACATATATTTTAAATAGGTCCTAATCGTCCTCACAGACAAAACACCATATGAACTTTATAAAGGTAAAAGCCTACATTAGGATATTTTAAAGTCTTTGGTTGCAAATGTTTTATTCTTAACACTAAGGATTATCTCACCAAGTTTGACCCAAAGTCTTATGAAGGTGTATTTCTTGTTACTCTCAAACTAGTAAAGCTTACATTGTTCTAAATAAAGAAACAATGATAGTCGAGAATCGTTGAACATAACATTTGATGAAAGTCCACCTCCTCTAAGACATCACCTTTGGTAGATGATGACTTAGTTGAAAGTCAAGTAATTGAAAGTCAAATTAATAATAACAAGGAAGATGAACCATTAAATAAGGAAATTGTCAACATAAAAGAATCTAAAAGTCATCCATTAGAAAAGGTCATAGGAAAACTTAATCAAAAGAACCTTAAGATCACAAGCTCAAAATCAAAGTAATCAGGATTATGGTATCCCAAAGGAACGGGTATAGAAACCATAGTGTATGCCGACTCGGATCATGCCGGTGATTATGTCGATAGAAAAGTACAAGTGGTATTTGCACTTTGTTGGACATTGTCTCACCTCATGGTTTGAAAAAGCAAACGGCTTTAGCCATCTCTACTCATGAAGCCGAACACGTCTCGGTAGGAAAAGCATGTCAACAAGCTCTTTGGATGAAGCAAGCTCTCGTAGACTACGAATTCATCTCAACGACATTGTGATACTTATGACAACAAAGGAGCCATCGACCTCAAAGAAGAATCCTGTTCAACATGCTGCATAAAGCACATTGAAATCCGTCATCACTTTTCATGACAATGTTCAAAAGGAAACATTTCAATCGAGAAAGTATCCTCAAGACAACATTGCCGACATCCTTACTAAACCTCTTAAACGAGAACCTTTTAATCTTCTTAGACTTGGTTTAGGGTTAATGGAACCAAACATGTAGGATAAACATAGCCTAAAACATTAGAATAGTCAAACCAAAACAATTTAGCCTTTGTATCACGCATCGTAGCCACGGCACCAAACGACCACACCAGACGGAACCAAAATTTAGTGCCGTGCTCGTCCGTGGTGCTCATGTAACAAAGCCGCTATACATAACATCTTCTTCCTCACAACCCACTTTACCAAAACGTAAAACTTAAACCAAGCTCATTATTGTCATCTTCCCACCTCTTATCATCAAGATAACATCATCGTAAGTATCCTAACTACATTTCATCTCTTAATTACGAGTCTAGGATTCTTATTTATGCACAAAACTATCACAAATCATTACATGGGGTTTTATGTATGCTTATACCAAATATGAATTCAATTGGCAAATTGCATAACTAGTCATTCAAATTAGGTACTACATTATCATATTGCATAAACAAATCATGTTTCCCACAAATTGATATAATGTACCAATCTTCGTGAAGAACTAGCCGCCATTCAATTCGATTGTCTTCGACATTGATGAACCAATTTGTCCTAGGTTCAGATTAGAATTCTATGCTAGTGTGACCGGTTTTAGTGATGAAGCTGATGATGAGTTTTGTCTTAGCTTTAGAATCAATCAAAACGACTTCACCATCACTTTAAGTGAATTTGCTAGAGTACTAGGAATTCCCAACCGAGGAACTTGTGTCTACACGGATAAGTGGTCACTCACCGCACTTGATACAATCAATGACCGCTCTCTCCCCTACATAACCCGTTTAGCCGATAAGGATGTCATCCGTGAACACCTTTTTAACCCAAAACGGATACAAACCCGAGTCACCCGAAGGGAAAAAGAGGTGAGCCGAGATCCATATGGAATGGAGCTCGATGAACTTGCACTAATTTAAGAAATGGGAGGAGTTACTAGAGCAAACGTCATTAGCACCATAGGAATAGGGATCACATAAGCGCTTGTCTTTGCCACATGCTTTACAACTTGTCCACCCGACAACCATTCAACTTAGCCTACTACATAGCTAGGAGAATGATTGATATTCCAACTCAAGGATCCGTTGCTCTTCCATACGGGATGCTTCACCCGCGTCTCTATAGAAACTTCGCTCCAATTCCACCAACCCCAAAGGGATGCACCTTCAATATGATCTCATCCTCACATCTTTGTGCCCTTGAGTGATGCTCGAGTTGCTAAGACTAAAGGCAAGAGCTAAACCTCCAACTCCTTCATCATCATCATCAATAGCTCAGGATGGTCTTCCAAGCTCTCGCCTTCCCCTCAAGAGTATTACACATCTCTTCCCGAAATGAGAATGAATCAGTGAATTCAAGCAAACTAAGGGAATGTTCAAGTTTTGTAAGATGATGAACAAGATTTACAAGAGTTGGACAAATAAGGGTACTTTAAGAGTGTTTGGAACAATGCATTATCGTTAATGTTTGATACTATTTAGTTGTTTTTATTATGTAGGATGAGAAAGTATTTTCCCGACTAGAAATGTTTAGTATAACAGTTTTGAGAAAAATTTTCGATTTGAAATTTCGCTTTTAGGAAACTTCTCGTCTAAATTTGAAACTCACGGATTTGATCGACGGCACCATTATTTTGATGCCGTCCTTTATGAATTTTGGTACCGCCATATCTCAGAAAGTGACCAGACCAAGACCCTTTTTGGGTTCCGTCTCGTGTATGATTTTGTCTGAGTATATATATATATATATATATATATATATATATATATATATATATATATATATATATATATATATATATATATATATATATATATATATATATATATATATATATATATATATATATATATATATACTAGTTTTGAGGCCCGATGGGCGGGCATGACTTATAAACTTCCTTGTAGGGTATCAATTAAGTAGGGCTTGTTTGTTAATGCGTTAAACATGAAAATTAGTTGTCCGTTATTAATTATTAAATAATTTGACAAAAAAATAATTTCAATGTGTTTATTTTATTCACTTTTGAGACAATTGCATATTTTTTGTCAGGGAAGAAAACTCACCACTGAAGAGACATGCATACCGGTGAAAATATTTTGTGTTTAGTTTATTATTAGTTGTTGAGCACAGTGCATCAAGCAATTGTATATTGTTTCGGAAGCCCGACTGATAGCGGGAATTAGTTATAAATATCGCCTGAAGGTATTAGTTATAAATTTAACTTGTGAATATCGTTAAGAAGTTATGGGTTAGTTTGTGAATTGTGATTAAAGGAGTTATAAGCATTAAAAAAGAACACCAATAAATGTTCACCCGATAATATTCTAAAGCAGTTATAAACACTAAAAAAGTGTTTATGTGTCATAACTATCTTGAAAGTAAACATGGTGTTCTAACTTTGCAAAGTGAGCAAGATGCTTTCGCAACCCGACCCACCTTTACCCGATACCCCCAGTCTGACCCACCATTATGCCACTTATAGTTATGCATTATAGAGGATCTAGCGAAATTTATAATAGTGAAAATTGATAATGAGTGAATCTTGCATATCAATGTACTTTAGTTTTATCTTCTCGACTAATTTACATTGGTGCCCATAATTGTACACCAAATGAGTGACAAGCAGAACATATACATACGAACACGCTGCAAACATTATTATATGCAAATGATTACTGTTGCGGCGACATTCTTAATATGATTACTAATAGATTGATAGTATAACCTGATTATGAATAGGTTTAGAAAGAGCTTCAAAAACAGGGCCATGAGCTCCCTCCTCGGCCAAATGCCACTTTTGAAGAGCCTTCATAGCGTGTTCCTCAACAATGTGCTTGATGGGTGTTAACTATATATCAGTGATTGTTATTGCCTTATAGTTTATTGTTTCCATCAGTCCCCTGTTGTACCCGTATTCTGATAGAGCATATGATGCTGGCACGAGCTGTAGCATTTGAGTCCCACGTGTGCTAAGTTAGACTTGTTTGTAGCTTAGTTAACTTAGTTTCAGATTTAGATTAGAGTGTGTAGGATTTACGTTACTATGTAAGGCAACACATTATGTCTGATTACGGGAAGATTATAAAGCCCAATGGCATAAATTTGTTCATCTAATTAACCAAAAAAATAAATAAATAAATAAAAATCTGTTGTTAGATCTTTCATTTAGTAATTAGATCTTTCATTTAGTAAGTTAAGATTTAGTTTCCAAGAAACCTTTGAAGGAGAGGAGGAAGAGGCAGAGGTACTCAATAGAAGCTGACATTACATGCAAGCCTACTTCCGAGTACTCATATCATGTAGCCATACGTCAATTCAACTTTTTTCATTAAGGCCAATCATATTTTAAAACCATGTTATAAGCCACTCAAGCCCTAAAAGCATTGTAAAAATTAATCCGCTTGTAACCCAAAAGTGTTGGCTAATATTGGTAATAGCTCTATGCCAAGATCAGTTTGACTGTGAAAGTGCTTTTGCTAAGAACATAACAACAAGCTATCACAATGAAGTACACACCTTCCAATGAAATACGCATACATTGATTACAAAACAATTACGATTCTTAGTCGCTTGTATAATTGCATAAATAGTTATATAATAAATCATACATTTAGAACGAAGATGCATAAAAACATGACGGGTGGCTTATTTTTTAACTTATCCAAAATAAAAATAAAATATAAATCCAAATGTCATAGAGTCAGCCTATCATTATAAAGGTGGTTAACAATGGGCAGTGTTCCATTGTTCTCTCTGATGCTAAATTATAAGATAATGTAGTGTTGGTCCTCACAACCACACTATAAGTTTCCTTAAGCCTCTGAAGAGCAGGAATAAGAAGCTTTGTATCGTGCTTGTAAGACAATGGTGGAAACGATATAGGTGAGAACTTTCTAGATTCCAACCAATGCACTGTAGTTGTGTAGATAATCACAGCTTCTTCTGGGGTGACATATGGGCCATCTTAAGTAGTTGTGTTGGCGCTCTTGTAAGAAACATAGAAAAGCTGTAAATTAATTATCTCTAAACATGTGTCAGATGTGATATTGCAGTTCGCTAGTAGCATATTATACACACACACAATCATCCATATCTGCTCTGCCTTCTACCAAAGATGAGTCACCCTGCCTAAGTTCTTCCTACAAATAGTCTTGTCAGCTGTGGCACCCCTACGTATACGTTCACGATTATAGTGAGCAACATTTTTCCACCAATCAGCTTTTGACTTCACATACCGAAGAATCATGTTCTCGACTGGAACGGGCAATCCCGGAACCTATAAACAGCAACTTCAGATGTTAAGTCAGACGAATATAACAGGACACTGCATATATTAAATTAAATATGTAGATGAATAATTTCACAAAAATTACCTTCCAGGGGATATGTGCCTTCCAGCAACGCCATGCTTCACTCAAATGCTGCAAGATGGTGCTCGCCTTGTTTTGCTTTATTCCCTCTGAAAATTCAAAAGAAAAGTACATATTTCCTATCACTTCAATTTGAAGAAAACTAAATTGAACTACTTTTTGGGCAGATGATTAAGATATGAAGAGGTAGAATTATAACCTGGCATGGCATCAAGAACATCATGCATCACAGCAACACGGAGCTCCAAGTCAAAATGACTTTCGACACGATTCTTTGTAACAGTCTTAGCCACGCCTTTGGAATGTCGACCCTCAAATTGGAGAGAAATTAGATTTCCCATCCACCTCTCCGGCAAAGGCACTCCATCCCTCTTCCCTCCCATATCCGGTTTTCCACAACTAAAATCAATTGACATACTAATACAGAGAAGTATTGCGTGTGGGTTCACAATGATTTCGGGACATATACCTTCAAAGGTCAATGGCATGTCCTATTGTGTATAAGTCATCCCAACCGCTCCTTTCATCCCATGTCGATAAATTTGTATCCTATCGAGGATTCGAATCGATCTCATTCGGATTTTAACAAACCTTAATCTATCTACATTTGTTGTCAAACACACCCACCATGATCCGTAATATAGTTAGTATCAACTTACATATGGTTTGGTTAAAGATTATTTCATTCTTTTCTTTGATATGTACCGATCCACAACTCCACTTTCACTGTGTCTCAAGCTCGTGCTACGATCACTTAGTGTAAACCTTGAAGCTTGCCCTGGACCATCATCATGGGGTATTGGGTTCATTTTCCAAGATATGACATCACCACCAGAGACTCTTGTACCCTATAGCCAAAAAGAAAAGATATAAAATGACTAAAATTTATCTATATTTGGGATACATTAAAGATCAATTACACACGGGATGTGCAAAGCCGTCATCATCCAACTTGTCGTAACATCCATGCCCCTATTAGAACAACATAAATCCTCTTTGACAAATGTCCTAATATTTTTTCTTCATCCTGTTGAATTTTGATATAAAAGTGATCCTAGAATGATGCGTAAGATACAAATGTAATTAATTCTATTACCACATGGTTACCTATGCGCATGTCAAGTTTCAGAAAGGGAGCCACATAGCATATGCATGTGTGGCAAAGATAAATATACCTATTCATTAACATGATAACCACCATATTGCTATGTGATTTTACAATTGGATATCTTAGGTGATCGAGCAACAAATCCAAGTTCGACTTGCGACAATAAAATTATGAAAGGAATTAAATTTATTGTTTTTGAAACTATACAACCAAATATTGAGAATCACCTGTAGTTTTCCATGAATGTTCCAAACATAAAGACTGTGATCTCTGTAAACTATCACTCCTTTGCAGCTCTACAACATATTCTGCATCCTTGATCCCCGTTCGCATATAGGTTCAGAAACAATTTCAAGCAAAGGAACTCATGCTCCATTTAAATCAGGCTACTTGCAAAAACATGTTAAACACAAATCGTAAGAAATAACATTAAACGATTTTTAAGAATAAGGTGAATGAATTCATTATGTTGATGTCAACATGAAATCAGTGGTAACTGAGCAAGAAAGGGGAGTGGAAAGAACATTAACCTATTGGTGTCCCTTTACCTGCTCAACAAAGGGGAGGGGAATAATACATTGATATATGTTGTGTTTGCAAAAACTCCGCTAATTATTCCATCCACCTTTTTTAGACCTTTAAATTAATAGATGTGTTTAACTCAAAGAAGACAAAAGATATTGATATAATTTCACCATAATCTGCGTAGTAGGGGAATTACATAATCTTCATCAACATTTACAAAGTTATAAAGGTAAGCTTGATGGATCAAATTATCAAAGTATATATCTCTCATCTATGGTTGTTTCTAATGACCTGCTTCTACTTTAGTGATGGCAATCATTAATTACTTGTATTCTTTGTTACAGTGTGAGGTCACCAAAGCAAGATAAATGGATAATCGATCCAGTTCTAATAGCTGAGACATTTAAAAATAATTTCTGCAAGTGACACAAATGCTTACATATTCACGTAACCATCAAACTACAACTTATATATGAATAATACCAATATGAGATCTGAAACACAAAAACAAATATTACCAGACAATCCAATCTTTTATATAATAAATTCTGTACATGTGCTTTTAATGCATGTGACATGCCAATAATAAGAAAAAAGATGACAAAAGTTAACACCTCTGTATAACAACTCATCGCCATCTAAAGATAAAACATATAATAACATCAACGAAGATTTAAGTAAACTACGGTAATAATCTTGTTGCAAGAACCCCGACTACTACTTTAAAAATTACCCGACCCGTCCATCTTGCCAGCTTAAGAAAACCAATATTTATAGACCACATGTACCTCTTCTCTCATGCGGTCTTTGAATTCATTCATATGCAAGGGCTTTGCGTATAGGCTTCGCCTTGGTAGTCGATTATAACCATATGCAATCGCCACGCCCTATGGAGTTTGGTAACAAAGAAAGAGAGAATTCATGGCGCTTGTATAAAAATGAGCCACTTGCCTACACCAATAGTAATAATTATAAAAATATAGTTATATACCTCTGCTACGTCACACGCATGAAGCACGTCACTTCTAGTCGGGGGAACATGCATGGTAATTAGTTTGCCTTTATCCTCTGAAACGGCTTCCTCTACATGTAATTGCGTCTTGTTCAAAGAACCCAAAGAACTCGAAACGCTGAGGAAATCTTCAATACTTGGCCCACCGTTATGAATCATTAGGAAGCAAAAATGTACCTCATTTGCCTTCAATGAAAGCCCGTTATACTATTTATATATGCTAAAGACACCTTCATATCGTAGGGACATAGTTGTGGGTAAATGCATGATTTTTCTCATCATCTACATTAGATAGGAAATTTGGCCATCTCAAGATGTTTGTTATTGTTAACATTTCCCATCCCGCATTTCCTTTAGATATTGAATATATATATATATATATATATATATATATATATATATATATATATATATATATATATATATATATATATATATATATATATATATATATATATATATATATATATATATATATATATATATATATATATATATATATATATATATAATATACTAGTGGCAAAACCCGTCCGATGGACGGTATGACTTGTGGTTTTTATTTTTAGGATTTAGAAGAACAAATATATACTAAAAAGCAATGTCGCAAAATCGGTCAAATCGGCCGATTAATCACCGATTAATAGTTAATAGGCCGAGTACCTTGTCGATTTTTGAAAATCGGTTGAAAAATCGGCCAAGGAAAAAAATCGACACTAAGCAGTCAAAAAATCGACCGATTAATCGGCCGAATCGGTAAAAAAGCGGCCGAATCGGGCAAATCGGTCATTTTAAAAATAATAATAATTTAGGCCTTATACTTAATTTGGGGATCGTATATTTCACTTATAACGCACAATGGGCATCATAATCAGAGATGTAGCCTTTTATTGAGGTTTGGAAACATAGCAGGTTTGTAATCGGTTAAGATTTTTAGTTTGGTCTCCAGAAATACAAAAATTGCAGGAAATGCCAATCCGATTAATCACCGATTAATCCCGACTTGACCGATTACTCGCTGCAGGGTGGTCGACCGCCCGACTACCGATTCACGATTTTTGCAACATTGCTAAAAAGTAATTAAAAGTTAAATGAAATGGTTAAGATCTATAATTGATGTTACCATAATCCATAAAACGGCTAAAAGCAGGTAAGTATTTTGATTTTTGGATTTTATTTTTAGGGTTTAGTAGAACAAATATATACTAAAAAGTTATTAAAAGTTAAATGAAACGGTTAAGAACTATAATTGATGTTACCATAATCCATAAAATGTATAAAAGGAGGTAACTAATTTTTACATTTTGTTCTAAACAATATTAATCATGAACATCTTTTACATTTGATAATATTATTAACATTTATTATTATTATTTTGTTTTTGTTAATTATGTTTATTTACTTGTTGTATATAGGTGCTTCCAGCTGATTTTAATTACTTTTAATTACTTTTTAGTATATAGTTTTGGGCGGGCATGACTTATAGTTATCGTTGATATATTTTACTATAGCGAAAAAAGACGGGTTAAAAATGATTGGAAAAGTGTCCAATGAAAAATTAAGTAACGGTTAATAAATTACGAACATTATAGACGCAAATTATTTGAAAACGATATATAAAATAACAAACAGTAGTATACTTTAACGTTCCGTTACGACCCATAGATATATTATATAAACCAATCATGCCCATTAATAAGTAAAATGGGTAAAAAAATCCTGCACAACTTGTTAGTAAAGGGGATTTAATCTAAAGTCACCATGTGTATACCATTAAAGCATAAATGAAGTTTTTCGTTTGAACTTCTTAATGAAAAAATCATAGTGATAGCAAAGTATGCTATTCCAGATCTACCTATGGATATTTTACTATAGCGTAACCCAAATAATGACCATTTCAAGCAAAAACTACAGTGCCCTGCTCTACTCAACTTACTCAAAAAATAATGATGTAAACAAAAGAGGATATCAAAATATAATTACTCAAGCTCAACTCAACTTAAACTGTGCCGATTTAGATTGTTTTACAAGAGGATATGAAGTAAATCACATAATTTCTTGCCCCAGCGGCCCAGCTACACATGTTGTGTACGCACTAATTCAGTACACTTGTAGGAATTACTATGAGAACCTAAGTTCACTTTTATACTCCCTTTGTATCCACCATAATGAGAACACATGAAACAAGAACCAAACATTGATCGAGAACACAGACAAACACATTAAAGAAATGTCCAAATCTTTCTTCGACATATTTGACCACAAAAGTCAATGATATTAGATAAAAAAATAAAAATATTTTGTATCTATATGTTGGTGTCTTTACAAAATGGAATGAGGATGCTCTTTTATCATGCAGCCATGACATCGGAAAAAAGGTCGTTTAGACCAAGGCTCATAGCAAAATTTTCTTCAATGTACAGTAAATGTATGCAATCACCAATCGAATTGGTTTTAAGTAATAACAACAATGTAAAAACCATTGTTAATATCCGTTTGGTCTTTCACCACTCTTCATCTGTTGGTCTAGATCATAATGTGCGAAAGCTGCATCTAGAGCCTGCACGAACAATAATTTGCATTTGTTTTTGTAGCGCAAAATCAACTATAATTATATTATATGGCAATGCATAGTAAATCAACAAGTTTGACAGATTTGTGATAATCAAATAAATACAAAGTACCATTCACGTGATAATAAAAATCATCATAGAGGAAAATTATCATTTTTAACTGAGTACTTGTACCATACATAATGCTTGAGCTCAGAAAAAATAATACCTGTAGCTTTGGGTAGATTTGTGACATTGAGTCCCTCAGGCGGGTCACCTATATATATCATGGTACAAAAAAAATTCATTAATCAAGCAATATTTATACAATGAAAAAAAAAAGGGGATAAAGAGACAATATATGCTTCATAAAAATTGATTGATGTAACCTTCAAACAAACCGATTGGTGCAAATCATACAAATATCCTCTGACAATTCATACTCAATAAAAATTAGAGGTGGCTAAATAGTCTGGTCAAAGGGGGTTGGAAAACGGGTTAAAACGATTAGTTTATAGCTACATCTTTTCTATTTTACCCAAAATAACTGAGGTTGCTAATTTTAATATATATCCAACCTCAGAGATACTAATTACATCTCTCGTTATTACCTTAAATACTAAAAATGACAACAAATGGAACAAACTCTACATAATAACATAAAAGAGTCAAATTAGCTTTGTATAAAGGTATGTTGTCGTAATTGGATATGAGGACCGAAATGTTTTAGCAATTCTTGAATAGATGTCCAATCTTTGAAAATGAAAAGCATATTTACAACTACAAGTGAATTAGCAAATGTGACTTGAAAGGTAAGAAACCATCAACCGTCTAAAACACAAAGAAACTCACAAGCAAAAGCTCTTCTTTTGTGACATGTGGCAATGTATCCAATATGCTCTCGTGCGGGTTTTTACCAAGTTGATATTTGGAGCTTGATATATTCTGGGTCAACCCGTTGAAGACCATTACAGTTGAGAGCAGTTATACATTATCTCCAGTGTTGCCTTTCACACAGTTAAGATATGCGGTATACCAATATGAGACTGCTTAATTAATTATTGTAACTTGAAGTCACGATAATCAGCTTATTTTAGATAAGCGACTCTGACCGTATATGTAGAAAGTAAACGTCTAAATCATCTTCTTCTGTTGTTCTACTACGGCAGTTCTACGAGGATTACGGTTATTTACCATGACAACCACTTCGGTCTAACTATAGGATCACTCAAACCCACGGTTCTAACTTCAGAGATGAACACCGTTAAAGAACCATAAGCTTCAGAAGTGTTCAGCCTAGATTTCATCTGTTTCATTCCAGCTTCCTGATTCGTTGCATTGAGTTATTGAGAATCAAAGTAATCCCGAGGATCCTGTATGAGATCTGACTATAAGACACACCAAGATAAAATACATCAAGACATTAGTACTTAACATACTAAAATTCAAACCTTTATACAAAGTGGCGCGACCGGAGGCTCACGTGGTGCCTGTAGGTCCTCAATCTCAGACATTCGGGATATCCTATCTAGCCGCTCTTGTTGTACATTGCCATTAGAAGCTTCTTTAGCTAACTCAACTGTTTGTCACCAAATTTCATAGGAAATATGATAATAAACAAACATGATATTATGATTAAGCAAGACCAAACCATGATTTTTCAAAGCAACGAGCACTCACCACGTTTTGAGCTAGCAAGCGCTTCAGCTACAGTTCTTGTATCTGCTGTCTCAACATCTACAATCAGATCAACATCGAACGTTAATATCTCATTAAGTAAGAAGTTACTAAATTAAATCACATTACTATGAAAAGCTAATATAGTAATATATTGTCTTTTTAGCTTATATAAGAAATTATAATATTATCAATATTACTTTTAATAGAATGCCTTACCTATAGTTCTTCCTTCAAGAACAACTGCAGCATGGAGGTTAATGTCTTGCATGAAAGATATTTTGAATGGCTCATACTGTGCTTCTAATGGACCAAAACTGAGTCATACTAATTGTTTATGCACAAACAGTAATCACGGGAAAGGGTGGTAAAGGTGTGTGATCTAAGTCCGTCTGATCCACTGACTTGGTACTTCACATCACAGACCCTTGGAAAATTCTTTAGTCATTGCTTTTCTAAAGGAAAAAAAAACAAAACACTTTTCAGGAACAAAAACATCATTTGAAAACTCACAGGGTCAAAGCAGATAAGATCTCGCATTGGAGAAGATATTAGGTTCAAGTCAAAAGTGACTTAAATGCCAATTGAGGCGTTGTTGGTTCCAACTTCCATGTCAATGGATAAACCAATAATGTAACACACTGATGAATTAAAAAATATATGTTAAACTGAAACTCGATAAAAAAAATTTAAGGATTCTTCACCTGTAAAACTAAAAAGTGATTATACTTTTTAGGGATAATTATGTTTAGGAATAAGATATTAGAGTGTATTTATACACAAAAATATAGGTTAAAAATATATATGGTATATTTATCTTCTAAGTAATATATATCATAATTTATTTAAATTGTTATCTTCAAAAAAATATATACCAAAAATACAAACTCCAGAATTTTTTTATAATCTCTTTATTTGTATTGATTTGAAAGATATAAATCAAAAAACAATTTACTCTAGTGGTAAGTTGTTTACAAAACATATGAATGACCCAAGTTCAACTCCAACAAATGTCTTCTTTTTAAAAAAAAAATTTTAAAATTAAAAAATTAAAAAAAAAAAAAAAAAAAAAACGAATTTTAGAATTTATTAAAAACAAATTGTATATATATTAATTAAAATGCCACATGTCTACAATGATGATATGGAAATATGACATGGCGTTATGGGATCTTGAGTGGCGTTTTATGCGACTCCTCTTATATATAATGTATAGATATTTAACAACCCCGTGTATGCACAAGGTTAGAAACTAGTTAAGGAATACAATTATTCATGTAATGTGTACAATCAATTGATGCACCAATACATATATGAATTGACTTCTCAACACATACGATTAATGATATTTTTAAATTTCTCTGAATGACAATACAATTAAAAAACTCATTGTACAAACAAAGCAAGCTAATAGACACGAAAACAAACAAACAAAATAATATAAACTAACCAAAGCTTCACCACACTTTGATATTACTTATAATCAGTAAAGAAACAAAATAATTAGTAAAACTATTGTCAAAAAGCGTATAAATGAAACACATTAATCGTTGAAAAAATTGAATCACAGAGTAACCGTCAGTGCATCGCGCAAATAACCCGATAGTTATTTTTGGATGATTTTAACAAGTTGTTTATCCTTTCAAAAAAATTTGAAAAATTTAAAAACAAGGCACTAGAGATATAAGTGAAACAAAAAATGAATATGTTTTTTATTAGTTATACAAATATATAATATCATATGTATATCTCATATAATTATAGGGCTCTGGAATATTGGAGGCTCTGGATAATCGTTCATTTCAATCGCCCTGATAAATATGTAGGTGTGTTGTGTATTAAAGCAAAGGAACACGTTTTGAATTTCTTATTTTTAAAATACCAACAAGAGTTAAGCTGCCATATTTCAAAAGATAATTGCTTAACAGTAACTTGTTAACTTTTGCAATTAATTTCCTAGTATAAAGACAATATATACTCCATCCGTCCCAAAATAATTGGCCTCATTTGACTTTTTAAAGTCTTGATTTCTCAACTTTGATCCTTAATATTTTTGTATGTGTTATGTAATATTTGATGAAAATTACACCAATGAAAAAACATTTAAAAGAACAATCCATTCATATATTTTGCATCAATTATTATATAACATAAATAAAAATATTTAAGATCAAAGTTGAGAAATTAAGACTTTAAAAAGTCAAATGAGGACAATTAATTTGGGACGGAGGTAGTATGTAGTTTGCTAGTTTCTATAAAATAACTTTACCTGATATACGAACACTGCAAAGTTTATGTTCTTTTATGCAATTTCCGTTACATAACACAAGATTTGTCAGTGTACCATGTGCATTGTTACTAATTTCATCACAATCGCGTACTATCTAATTGCATCTAAAGCATAAAAGAAATCAAACATTAGGGGCTGTTTGATAGCCACTTAATGAGCCCCACTCAGTGTTAAACTCCTAGTCGGTCAGTACCAAAGTTGTTTGACAAAATAAACCCTTCCAGTGAATCATCCTATTTGGCGTTGAATGGCTAAGGATAAATGCCTTCCTAAATCATTCAGTACAATCATATATTTTATTTGTTACAATAAAATATTTTATTTGGAGAACAATAATCATACAATCAGTTGCCCCACCTTTATAATTCTGTGCTCATATATTTTATTTGTTACAATAAAATAGTACTGTATATACCAATCTCACTTGCAGTCATGTATTCTTTTTATACCAATCTATATTTAGCATCTTGATTTCTTAATTTGCTTCTAGCGTAATATTTTTACCTCATGATTTATGCTATTCAAAATTTGTTGATTTATGTAACATAAGCACAATCATATTTCTTACTATATGAGCTAATATTATTAACAAAGCTAATTATTAACCAATCTAACAAAAATAATAAACATTATAACAAATAATCTATCTTATAAAAACTAATATGTGAAAAATGTAATTAATCACATAAATTACAACGTTAATTATAGTCGGATATATTCATTCAGAATGCTTGCCAAACAACATGTTTTCATTCAGAATCAGTTTGATTCAGAGTCTTCAAATCATTCAGAGCCTTCAAACCATTCAGCACTAAATCATTTAGTTTTATCAAACAACCCCTTAATGACTCGTTTTATTGAAATGCTATAAAAGAATAAAAAAATCTTCATGACAATTACAATCGGTCATGATATCCAACTATATCCCTTATGTACTACATCCCTTCACCGAACACTGTTTCTTAACATATCCTTACACATTCTTCAAATTCAATCATTAGTTATCCAACTTTACAAAAAGTGGCCGAACCGGTGAGACCACTCTCTCAAGCGGCCACCCCACCATCTTCATCTCTTCGTGAAACTCATCCCGCCACTAATAAAACATGTCAAATCTCACATCTCTCGGCTCTCCACACTTTTAGTCATTATCTTTTCATTCGTGAACCAATTTAAGAAGAAACCAAAGTCATGCAAAAATCTTCTTTTTTGTAAGTTTTTTGGAAAGTAAAAATTCAATTTTCCAAAAAAAGGCATATAAGGCTGTTTAATCGTTGCCTGGGTGTTAATTGTCCACCAATTTTTTCGATTTGCGTATATCGGTCAATCGTTGTTAACGACGTCAACGGTGATCAAACTTGATGAAAAAACCTGCAAATCTTACCAGAAAAACTCACATAAACTTGTTTTAATCACTTATAGTCGTTGTTTATATCTATTACAAGTTATTTTTTTTTAACGAAAATCTTGGTGAAAAATACCCAAAATACGCCAGAAATACCTAAAACTTGGCGGAAATACTAATCTTATTAATCATCGATTAATCCATCTAAACCAATTATAAGCTATAAGAAGATCGATCGGCCGACTCCCGATTCGTGATTTTTGCGATTTTGAGTAAAAAGACCTACAAGAAATAGAGATGATATAGCTTTAGAAACGTGAATGGACTAAACATGTCAATACATCATAGTACCTTTATACGGTGTATATAAATACGGTTCAACGCCAAAAGTAAACGACATATATCTTCTTCTTCATAACATAACAAATAAATCTAGGGCTTATTTTTTCCATCATCAATTCAACAGGTTCGATTAATCATCTTTTAACCTCAAATTAATCATTATCCCTCAATCAATTTATTCACTTAATCACCTTTAATTCATTACATATTTTATAAAAATTAGGGTTTCGTTGTTAATTTTTTTTATCTTCATGTTCTTGATGTACTCTTGATATAAAGATTGAATCTTTGCTTAGTTTGATGACGTCATATTCAGTTTTGATGACGTCATCTATCATAAACCACATTGTTGATAATAAAGTTTCAGTTTTTATTTTTGTTTTACGTTAATAATTATTGTGAATTTAGTTTATGTTAAAAAAATATTTTTTTGTCTGTTTTTAGTTTATTTTTATTGTGATTTTAGCTTATTTAATTAAAAAGTTTTTTTTTTTTTTTTTTTTTTTTTTTTTTTTTTTTAAGTTTAATTTTATTGGAATTGAGTTTAATTTGTGTTTTTAGTTTGATTTATATTGTGTGTTAGTTTAAATTTTTAAAAAAATAAGAATTATTCGTTTTTAATTTAATATTATGTGATTTTTAGGTAAAAAAAATATTATTTTTTATTTTTAGTTTAATTATATTTTTTAGTGATTACATGTTGAATTTAGTCGAATGGGTGATTTGTGAAAGTTTGAATATTTGGTTGAATTATGACATTTTGTTTTTTGTGGTGTTTTTGATGCGTTTAGGAGTCAAATTTGTTGAAAAGTGAAGTATGGGTGGTCAGAAGGGTAGGCGACAGCAGAATAAGAGGGGTCGAGATGGGGGAGATAGAGATAGGGATAATAGGGACCATGGCGATAACAAAAATCAAAGACGAAGAGGGAACGAGCGAGACGAGAGGAATAATAATAATAACAAGAGGGATAACAGGGACGGTGACGAGTTGGTTGTGTATAGGATATTATGTCCGGATAGGTTCATCGGTAGCGTGATAGGCAAAAGCGGGAAGGTTATAAATGGGATAAGGCAAGATACGCGGGCGAAAGTTAAGATAGTTGATCCGTTTCCGGGGTCTAAGCATAGGGTGATCATGATTTATTGCTATATTAATGAGAAAGTTGATATTGAGCCGGATGATGAGTTTGGTGATTTTGAGCCTGTGTGTCCGGCGCAAGAGGCCTTGTTGAGGGTGCATAGTGCGATTGCGAATGTGGTGGGGTCGGGTGGTGATTCAGATAGGAAGTCGAAAGATAAGGAAGAGTGTCAATTATTGGTTCCGGCTAGTCAGGCTGCGAATATTATTGGCAAGTCAGGGGCGACTATTAAGAAGATGAGAAGTAAGACCAGGGCGAATGTTAAAGTTGCCCCAAAAGATGGTGGTGATCCTAATCATTCATGTGCTATGGAGTTCGATAACTTTCTACAGGTTGGTCTTCACGTTTTAAGATTGGTTTTTACATGAATTTGCATACTTTACTACGCTGGTTTTGGATAAATTATCTTTTACCGTACATTGTTGAATACGTCATTGAAAATTGAATAATTTCCATATTTGTTTCCCCAACTTGCAAGCGATAGAATTTATATTATATATCATACATTTATGGAGCTATAGTTATTAGTTACTATTCATTAAGTTTTTACACGGCGTTTAAAAAATCCCATTACGTTGATATTAATGCTAATAACTTTATTAACACTTTGATCGTTGTTTAATTTAGATAACTGGTGAATCGGAGGCAGTGAAAAAAGCATTGTTTGCGGTCTCCTTGATTATGTACAAGTTCACTCCGAAAGAGTCGATCCCATTAGAAACGTCAGTTCATGAAGCTCCTCCAAGCATCATTTACCTTCTGATGTTCCCATATACTCTGCTGGCGGGCTATACCATGGAGTAGATCCATACGTGCCTTCAAGAGCCCATCCTTCTGTTATAAGTGCTTCACATATACCAGAACTACAGGGTTATCCCGATTCTAGGAACCCATGGCCAATTTACTCTTCTGCCTTTCCTGTGGTTTCCGGATATGCTGGTGCATCCATATCAGGGGAGTTAATCATTAGGGTTCTGTGCCCTTCTGCTAATATTGGACGGGTTATTGGAAGGGGTGGGGCCTCTATTAGAAGTGTCAGAGAAACTAGCGGTGCTCGTATTGATGTTGATGACACGAGACGCGATGACTGTATTATAACAATCTCAGCAACAGAGGTATCATACTTTACATTCTTAATACTATTTTTATTTGTCTGATTAAAATTGTCCTCTTTCAATAAACCATTACAAACTTCTAGTTTTCCGATTCTACCCTTAATTAAATTTGGGTTTTAAAAGGAACTTAGCTTTAAGTATAAGGGTGAAAATGGTATTTAATTACTTAGACATTACATTAATTACACCTATTATAGATCAAAATTTTTGGTGATAAAAGTGGAACGGGGGAGTATCATTTATTGTTACTCAATGCATCCAAAAAAAAGAAGCTAATTTACTTAAGTAATGCTACTGAAGAGATAATTATAGTGGCCAAAATGTTGGGGCCCTTATTGGTCAAGGGAGCATTCTGTGAACCAACAATAATCATCAATAATCGTAGCGTTATTGTACTGTGTTGCGATCCAACAATAATCGTAGGCCGCATGTTGACTTTGTTCTAACTAAACAGCTTGTAGCTGAAATCAATTGTATGGATGATTACGCTATCGGTTAATCATGCTACATCATATGTAATTTTGTAACTTTAAAGGAAAAAAATGAAACTCTATGTTTTACTTGGAATTTATCTGGTATTGTAGCGATATCATAATCAGTTTTTGATGATCTTAAAATGTTTGTAAATGATTATACTATGTAGATGATTGTAGCATTATTTGCCTTATATATATCTTTCTTTCCTTTATATCTGATCACCATTAATTTTGCAGTCCTTAGATGATATTAAATCCATGGCCGTCGAAGCAGTTCTATTACTGCAAGAAAAGATAAATGAAGATGATGAGGGCAAGGTCTCCCTAAGGCTCCTTGTCCCTTCTAAAGTTATCGGGTGCATTATTGGTAAAAATGGTTCCATTGTAAATGAAATCCGAAAGAGAACTAGAGCAGACGTTCGCATATCAAAAGGTGAAAAGCCCAAATGTGCAGATAGTAATGATGAGCTTGTTGAGGTATACTTTATGTTTATTATATCTCAAAACGGTTGTTCCATTGCTTTCTCTCATAAACCATAAGTTATCTTTTAACTGTTTTTGTAAACATGCAGGTCATTGGAGAAGTTGGCAGTGTGAGGGATGCACTCGTTCAAATAGTTCTCCGACTTCGAGATGATGTGTTGAAAGACAGGGATGTTGGTCACAATCCATCTTCAGGAAATGATTCCGTGTATGCTGGTGACCGTAGACTTTCTGTACCAGTCTTGCCAAGTGTTTCAGCAGTTCCTCCTTTGGGTTATGACCACAGACCTGAAACTGGGAGCAGCTTGGGTTTGCTCTCTTCAAGCCTTGGATACGCTTCACAACCGGTATGCCCCCATTGTTGTATCAGCATTATTTGTAAATTTATGTGTATGAATTTTGTCTCGAATGCCTAATCTAGATATGGTTTTTGGTTATAGGTGGGTGAGAGCGTCTATGGATCTCTGTCTTCTTATTCTTCAAAGCAGCATTATGGAGGGTGAGTACCTTTTTTCGTAAAATATCAGCCACACTGTTCCTCATTGCTACTCATGTTATTTATATTTTTTATCACAATCAGATTGTCATCTTCTGCCTTGGAGATGTTGGTTCCTGGTCATGCGGTTGGTAAAGTGATGGGTAGAGGTGGAGCCAATGTAGATAATATCCGTAAGGTGAATATCTTACATTTCTTTATGGCGTATGCTTTTGTTTTATAAGACGTGGAGTTAAGTATTTTATCCAAAGTTCTCATCTGGGTTTTGTTTTATTAACAGATATCAGGAGCTTCTGTAGAGATATCTGATACCAAATTATCCCGTGGTGATCGTGTGGCTGTGATTTCAGGGACACCTGAACAAAAGCGTACAGCTGAAAACTTGATCCAGGCTTTCATAATGGCCACCTAATGAAGGTGAATGGTTTACGCTCGTGGACCTGCCCTCTATAGTGTCTTTATGTTTTATTTCTAATCATGAAAGGGATCTCGTTCTCTTTGGTTCTTCGTAAGGGAACTTTCTTTTTCTTTCGAAGATTATTCTGGAAAATTTGTCACTGGCTGCTGGCAAGGTCC